>OY282559.1:49274576-49432076 GCA_958295665.1 Tipula vernalis
AAGGTAGGAGGGACAACTACCGGGATTTTGTATTTCTTAGTAAAGAGTACCAGCTCTGTCTTGGACGGGTTAATACCAAGTCCACATTTGCCAGCCCATTTCGTAACGATGGTAAGCGCATTCTGCATTACGTCTACAATCGTGCCCAGGAATTTCCCGGTAACAGCTAAAGCTACGTCATCTGCGTACGCGATAACTCCAATACCCTCTCTCTCCAATTCAAGTAGTAACCCGTTTACCACTATGTTCCAGAGAAGAGGGGATAAACCCCCCCCCTGCGGAGTTCCCCTAGTTACTCGCCTCTTGAAGGTGGAGTCCCCCAACTTCGAGCTAACAATCCTGCTTCCCAGCATATAATTGATTAACCCTATCAGAGGAACGTCCACCTCCAAAAATGACAATCCCTCCTTGATTGCCTCCGCTTTCACATTATTAAAGGCGCCTTCTATATCCAGGAAGGCCACCAAACAGAATTCCTTCGAATTAATCGATTTCTCAATCGTAGACACCAAGGCGTGCAGAGCCGTGTCCACAGATCTACCCTTTGTGTACGCATGCTGAGACGATGCCCACTTCCTGGCACCTATTTTATCTCTGATGTATACATCCAGCAGCCTTTCCAAGGTTTTCAAAAGAAAGGATGATAGAGTTATTGGTCTTAGGTCCTTAGGATAGACATGTGAGCTTTTCCCCGCTTTCGGTATGAACACCACATTGACCTCCGTCCAGTACCTAGGAATATAGCCCAGCTTCAAACACCCTTTGAATAAAGCTTCCAGGTAAGGAAGAATAATTACTGAGTTGTTTTGAAGTTCCGCTGGTATAATTTGATCCGGACCAGCCGATTTAAATGGTTTAAAACCCCTCAGTGCCCATAGGATCCGTTTTCTGGTTACGATATCCTCTGTGGTTACTGACAGTGATTCCTGATGATTAAAACGCACCAACAGGTCTTCAAAGCTCCCTGGGAAGTGTGTCTCGAAGAGAAGCTCCAGAGATTCTCCACTAGAAGCTGTCCAAGATCCGTCCGGTTTTATCAAAAAACTAGGACTAGATGTACTTTTGGAAAGAATCTTCCTAAGGCGGGAGGTTTCGGATACCTCTTCCATATTATCACAGACGATTCTCCAAGACCTCCTTTGTGCCTTTCTTAATTCTTTCTTATAAGTTCCGAGTTTCTCCTTATAGAAGTCCCAATCCTGAGCCTCCCTTGTATTTTTGGCTCTATAAAAGGCTATTCTACAAGCCTTTCGATAGGTTCCCAGTTCCCTGGACCACCATACCGGTGTTTGCCTACCCCTAGGCTTAGCCAGTGGGCAGGCAGCGCGAAAGGATTGGTTGCATGCGCTAGTAACGCTAGCCACCATGTCCTCCAGCTCCCCAACGGTCGTCGGGGGCTCCATAGCCCTCGTCGGTAACATTTCCTCCAATAATTCCCCATATTTGCTCCAGTTGGTCCTTCTAGGGTTCCTGAAGGCTTCCCGGGTAGCAGGGTGAATATCGAGGCTATAGGTTAAATATCGATGATCAGAAAAGGAGTGTTCCTTATCCACTCTCCAATTTTTAACCATATGAAGAATATTATTTGAGGCAAGGGTCACGTCTAGAACCTCCTGCCTGTTACTAGTAATAAATGTGGGTTCCCGCCCAATATTACACACTGAAAGGTTAGTACTCATCAAATAATCAAAAAGCGACTCACCTCTTTCATTAATGTCTGTGCTTCCCCAGATAGTGTGATGCGCATTAGCATCCACTCCCAGTACCACACCTACCTTTGATTGTTCCGCTTTACGGATCAGCTTCTCCAGGTTATCCGAAGGAACCTCCTTCTCCCGGTCCAGGTAGGCTGAAACTAGCCAGAATCTACAAGTGCCTACTTCCAGGCTAACTGCAGTAGTGTCACCATTGCTGTATTGAGAGAGAAGGAAAAGATTAATATTATTTTTCCCAAGAATACAAGATCTGATCTTCCCAGACTTACTAGAGGATATAATTTTATACCCCTTGGTTCTGAGGCCACAGATCCTGTTGTTGTTAATCCAAGGTTCTTGGATTAGTATCACATCCTCACCCGAACTAGTTAGCCTGAGGAGTAGAGCTGCCGAAGCAGCCTTAGAATGGTGAAGGTTAATTTGAGTTATCTGAATCATAACCATTTCACCTCTACCCACCTCCATGATAAATTCCTGCTACCGCAGGAATATTAATTCCCGGTAATTTGGGATGCGCCGGATACGCCCGTCTCGCCACCCCTCGTACCCTCTATAGAGGACTTGTCAGTGCCCCCCGTCTGGCCGGGCTGTCGACATCCTCCTCCATCGGTACACCAGCTCCTTCGCTAATGTGCACCTCCTCATCCTTCGAGAGAGTCCTTGCCCTACCAAGGTTGCCGGATTCACTCTTCTCCTACCCTCAGCTTCTTCCCCCATGCTGCTGGTACCCCCTTCAGGCCTGGGCGGGTTGCCACCGTCCTCCGGTTGGCCTCCCGTACGCGCTTCCGCCCCATCCTTCTTATAAACGTTGAGAGTAATTGACCCGAAACCGAAGTCAATTACTCTCTTCGTTTTGTGCAGGAGGGCAAGGGACTCCTTATTTATCACCATGATTGATAATTTCGAGCCCCCCTTGGCCTCCTCCTGCTTGACGATCTTTTAATTTCCTGTCGGAAGATTCGGGTTACTGGCCTGAATGATTTTCAAAGCCCCGTCCGGGCTAGCCGGTTCGGATGGCAGCCATACACGTGCCCGCGGCCTGCTGGGAATTTCCTCCCGGCTAACTGCCGCAAGCTTTGCGCCTGGCCACACCTCCCCTACTTTGGCTATAGCCTTTTTGTACAGATCCACAGATCTAGAGTCCGAGCATGCAGTCATCTTTACACGCCCTTGATACCATCCCGCATCTCTGCAGGATGGGGGTGGTCCCGGATTTTCACCCAGGACCTTTAAAAAGACTAGGTTGAGTGCATTATACACCAACCTCCATTCCGCCTTGATGCTCCCATCTTCTTGACTTTCGTCAATGACGGCTAGCATCAACACATGCTCCCTCAGGACCTCGCTGAACAGCTTTGTCCCTGAGTTGGAGCTCGGCTTCTTTTCAGTCACCAACTTGGCCCGCTTGCTGTTGACTACTTCCACCTCGTCCTGGGACCGCTGTCTTTTCGACAGATGGTCCCTTTCCGAGCTTCCGCAGCCCACAGTGCTCCTTGCCCAAGCTACTGATCTTCTTTGCTCTTCCGTAAGCTGCCCCTCGGGGGTCGCAGCCCACTTCTCGAGAATTCGGAGCGCCGAGCGGCGATTTCTGTATCGCCTTTTCGCCGGAGGAATGTCTCTCGTCCCACTCCCCTGTGTTGCGTTGGTACCGCTAACTCCCGTGACTTGTGCCCTAGAGTCAACCACCTTTGCAACCTTAGAGGCTCCACCCGTCTGGTTCGAGGTACCTCCCTCCGCTGATACCGGCTTTTGAGGAGAGCCGGTGCCCTTTGTTTTTGTGTTTGATCTTACTATTTGATTCCCACGAGTATCGGATTAATAAAGGTCCGCCTGCGCAGAGATCCGTATACGCAGGTAGGGGGTTTACCCCACTATAGGGGTAAAAGTAAGCGGACAACATGTTTTTTAGTAATCAGTTATTTGAGTGCACCAAAAGTATTTTGTTTGTGACTATTGGCTTATTCCATAGACAAAACTTTAAAAAATAGTATGTATATTTCAATATACGTAATATTGAATCTGTTAAGCCATTGTTATGGGAATTATGTAAAATGCTTACTTTAGCCCCACCTCCCCCTAAGGCTAATTACAACTGGAGGTCGCCAGGTATCCAGAGGGCTCCGTTAGCGACTGGGCTTTGTTAAATGGGCCCCCAGCCTAGTAGACCATCAGCACGGGTCGCTTAACGCCTTAATCCAGCCCATTCGGCTCGCTAGCACCCCGGCCTCCCTGCACCCCCTTCCCTCCGCCCATTCTCTCCGCCATTCACCTAATCACATGGAGAGCCCCATCCAATGGGATCCATTCCATTCACCGGGTCACCCGTTTATAGGGTCCCCCACTCATCACCCGCGGAGACTCCGGAGGTGCAGAGAGGACGTGACGCCCAGTCCGCCGTGGTTATTGGTCGATGGTTTTCTGGCGCCATCTGTTCGCCTTTCCATGCTGGGCATCATAGGCACTCAGAATTTAATGAACTCAGGTTAACCACTCCCTAGTTCCCTGAGACTCTCCCCCCAGCTGGACTGCGGTTGGGGGCAGCTTATTTAATTCACCGCTAGCCTACCTATCGATAGGCCGTCCACTATCCACCACCTGTGACCCCCCCGATAGCTGCAGTACGCCACGGGACCCACAATTGTAACTTTAATGAAACTGGTATTTTGTATACGTAATTTTCACTTTCACTCTAGGTGGTTTCCGTCACCGGTGGTTACCGATTTTTTGACAAATTTTACATCACGACTAAAAACTCACCATTTGATTGATTATTATTCATGAATGCTTTCAACTCCTCGTCGTACTCAGCTAAAATGGCTCTAAAATCTTCAAATCCAGGTTTCATTGCTTCTTGTCTGTCACGTGGACGTAACAAATTGTACCAAATTGGGTACGGGCGGCTTTTTCTCTCAATGCTACACAATTTTGTTGGGGCGTAAATGGTACCGTCCTTTGACGCTGGATAGCCTCTTTCGCTGGGAATTCCAGACAATTTTGATTGATGTATGTACCACCTCGATCTTCTTGAAGAACCTTTACTTTGCGACCAAAGATACATTTTTAACAGTATTTTAAACATGCATGAAAAGTTTTTCAATTTTGTTGGTTCATTTTATTGTATCTTCTATAAGGTAAATTCGCTCGTTTTTGTCTTTTCCCGAAAAATATTTTTTGCGTTGTCAACAGAGATATAGTTTTAGTTGCGTAAATTACGGAATTGCCGGGCCATATACTGCTGTATTCGTAATTTATATGATTTTAATATGTTCCGAAGATTGTAAGAGAATTCCCGCGGCGACTGGACTGATAATACCACAATTTACATTCGATATGTATAGAATGTGCTGTGCGTTATGTACTAGCGAATCATACTAAATACAGATAAATTCTCTTAACATTTTTTCTTTTTCACGACATTCACACAGCTCTATTTCTGTGTACGATAATTTTACTTTATTAATTTTTTATTGAATGTTAATTAATTCATGTAATTTCTAATATGCTACAGGTGATTAGACCATTTTAAATGTGTTTTTATTAACAGGTAGAAGTATATTAGTATTTACGAAACGGAACATATTCAATCATATAAATTAAAAATTAAATAAATAGAATTCTGTCTATTAGTCAATTTTGTTAAATGATTGTCCGTAAATACTAATATACTTCTCGTGTTAATAAAAACACATTTAAAATGGTCTAATCACCGGTAGCATATTAAAAGTTACATGAATTAATTAACATTCAACCAAAAATTAACTGCTCTATTGTCATTTTTGAATTTGGCAATTGAATTTATTTCATTATCTAAGTGAATCTGGAACAAGAAACGTACCACCGTATCATGATAATTTAAATTTCTGATTATGATTATGGAACACAGAAAATGTTCTGTAATTATTATGCATGCATTAAACAAGTTTTTTATAATATTCATCCTTCCTGCATTTTAACAACCAGAATTTGTGGAAATTACAATGAGTTACAATCATCAAACTAGCTTTATAAATTTAAATCATGTATATTGTATCTCACCAATTTTTCATAATGTTACCATGAGAAACATTTTTATTAGTGTAAAATTTGTGCACAGACACCAAAATAGATTTTAAAAATTTACACAAAAAAAAAAAAAAAAAAAAAAAAAATTAAATTCTTTGAATGTTCTACAACCAAATGGAATATATGAGTACTGTAGCAAAATATTTCAAGAATGAAAATCACGTTCGATAGATGCACAAGTACATACAATATATACTGTATACAGTTATATACTCAGCAACAATAAAAATATATGGAGCAAAAGGAAAAATTTTCTTTTACCGTTCGTATTTTCCTCTTCAATTTATTATTTTATTTTTTTTTTTGTGTGGCGAGAATTGAAATATAATGAAAATTAAAAGAAAAATAAAACTTTTTTCCCATTTTTATGAGGGTTGTTGTAAGGAATAATATTATTTTGTAAAAAAAGCTCACGATCCCATTTAGGGAATTTGGGTTTTCTTTAAATTTGTTTTCTTTCCTCTTTTAACGTTTTAAATGAGGTGGAAGCTTAATACAAATTCAATGATGAGTTTTTTTTTTGTTGTTCGTTTTATGGTACACAGTTGAGCATTTTCTTATTTTTCTTTAATGTGCATCGATTTAAAAATATGACTGATTTGTGATGTAATTATAAGTTTTCAAATCGGTTTAGAACTATAAAATTAATGTAGGGCAAACTATTAAATTACAAGTATAAAATATTGCAATTAAATTGTATTTTATTACGGTTATAACTTGATTGCACTTACTCAATAACTTTACCTTGTTTATTTGTCGTTAAATAATTTTCTTTTACTGGTGACCTTATTTATGCCATAATACTGTTAACTGAGCTATAAAATATTTTAACACTCTAATAAAAACCGTTAAATAAAATCAAATAGTGAGTAAAAGCGGTTGTAAATTATAATTATACAGTTTAAATTTGCTTTTATACCGTTGCATTAGGTCGAGAAAGTGAATTTTTTTTTTCTTTTTTGCTGTCGCTTAATCTACAAATTTTCTTTTTCTTCTATGAAATACAGTGGTAAACAAAAGTATTGGTACAAATTTTTACAAAATGTAATTGTTTAGTTGCAAAATTTGTATTTTATTTTCCCACAGTATGTTTGAATGTGACGAGTAAAAAAATATCGAGCTTTTGAATGTTATCGATTGTAAGAATCTTAATTATTTTCCAACGATTTAAGATCAACTTTCAAAGCGGTGTTTGTCTCATACTTACAAATTCATTAGGTAATTTTTGTTTTAATTATAGCTTTGGTGAAAATTACGTCAAATCACAATTTTTAAAAAAAGTCATTTTTAATTTTATGATTTTTATTAAAAAAAAAATTATAAGACTTGATTTTTGTTGATGTTGTTATTTTTTTAGGTACATAGTGTCAAATTTTTAAAAATTTCATATACTTGGTGTTGTATTTATTGCTTTAGACAAAAAAAATTAAGTATACGAAAATTATAAAATTGTGCTCAAAATAAATAAGTAAGGATTATTAGGTAATTATAAAAATTGTACCATCATTAACTTTTAATTTTTCAAAATGGCCGCCAAAGCGTTCTTCTTGAATTTTGTACCATGTTAATTTTTTTTATCTTTTTGCCCATTTAGTTTTTTTAGACATTCTAAAAAATTAGCGCAACATCTCGTTTCGTTTTTTTTTTTTTTGTTTTTTGCAAAATACCTTAAGATATGTTGATCTACACTTTTTTGGGTATACAAATCAAATTTTAATGATGACTATTCATCTGTTTGTAATTTACAAAAAAGTAGAAGAAAAATTGCAACACTACTATACTAGATGCATTATAATATCAGATTTTCTTAACTAATTTAACCAAGTTCACATGTGGTCAAGCAGACATTTTGATATTCTGGGAGTGGGCGAGAGATTTTTTTTTTTGTTTGACTGTTGTGCTATAATAGTGAAATTGTGAAACCAAATGGAAGCGTTATTAAAAAGGGGGGCTATTATCAAGGGACAATTTACTAAGTACGCTTGAACAAATTTGGTGTAATTCGCACAATTTTTTTTGTCGCTGGATCAGGAGATGAAATCCCAAAAGACCACAGGCCGCACCGATTCATGCACTATTTATTTTTAACTTAATTCTAAGTAAAACAAGGTAATTTAATAATGTACAATTTTATGTTTGAACCATAAATATAATTTTACTTCTAATTTTTATCGCTTTGAAGATCGCTTTATAAATAACCAAAAAGTTAATGTCATCAAAATTTTCTCGTGTTGGGAAACAACTTTCCAAAACCAGTTCATGGTTGTAAGCCACTTAACAAAATTTAAATGAATTTTCTAATGACATCTCTTATAATAAATAATAACATTAAAATTTGCTTGATGAGACATCTAACAATGAATAGCTGAATTACGCTTATCTCATACACATATTTTATAATTGAGCTACAAATGATAATTACAATAAATTAAAGTTAAATACAAAATCCTAATTAATTTGTTTTGTTTTAGTGGTCGATTCTTCGACATTCTCCCGGCCTTAAGGAGTTCAACTCCTTAACCATCTTTAATTGGTAATGGTAATAATACAACTTTATTTAGTGGACGTTTAAGTGTGCTGCTTGTAGTTTTGATAGTCACAACTCTAACATGGCCATCTTTACCTGGATGTACATTAATAATTCGACCCAAAGCCCATTTAAATGGCGGTAAATATTGTTCCTTTTTGAGCACAACATCGCTAACTTTCAAATTATTTTGTTCGCAATACCATTTATTTCGTTAATGAAGGTTGCGAAGGTATTCTATGCTGAACCGCTTCCAAAAATTAAAAGTTCGCTGCTGAATTATTGCCCACATTGTGGGGTCAGTCCCTACGTTTTGCCAATCATTCTTTGGCAGGTGAAGTAGGCCTTATTCGCATTGTTTGTAATATGATTTAAGTGGGGATTCTATGTAAATTTATGATCAAGTACGATACCCAGAAATTTAACCTCCGTTGACAGTTGGAGAGTTACCTCTCCCCCTTAGGGCTATCGGGAGGACCGTTTTCATCTGGTTAGTAAAGAGAGTGTAGTTGATTGTTAGGATTTACCGTAAGGCACCAATCATTTACTATCTCTAGGGCGGCTTGTTGCATTCTTTCCCCTACTGTATTTGCAAGTTTGCCCCTAACCATCACGACTAGGTCTTTTCTCAGTCTGGTAAGTAACTGATTTATCAAGATCAGCCACAATCAGGGAGAGAAAAAACCTCCCGAGGGGAGCAACCCCTGGTGGCCCCTATGGTGATGGTTTTGTCTCCAAAAGAGGCCGTAATCCTCTTGTTTCTTACCATGTTTATAATGCACCTTACGGTGGAGGGGTCTGTACCCCTTGTTAGTGATTGTTCCTGAATAACCTCGAAACTAGTATTTGTTATGTATAATATATATTTACCGTGTACCAAAGCGCTAAGTTGTATTTCCAATAGGTAGATAATATTTTAAAATGAAACGCTCTTGTCGATTGCTGATATAATAATGATCTTTATTATTGAATATATTCATTTTCTTATATTATAAAATACAATTACAATTATATGGTTTTATTATATAATAATAAATCTTTTTTATGTATGTAATAACATACCATAGTTATGTTTAAAGTACTCTGTACAGAAGTTAATATTTAGTATGAATTTAGGCAATTATTAAGGTGAGTATCTAAATTCATACAACACCTCACCCCCTAAAAGAATGATTCATTTAGAAGAAATGAATCATTATAAAAATGTAATAAATGTAATCTTCTATTATGTTTACAATCAAAAATTATTATCATTTTTTTTTTCTTACAATATTTTTAATAATAATTTATAAAATTTAATATGTTAATTCAAACCAAAATTTTCTAATTCAGGAAAATACATAAATTCAAAAATATTGAATAATTAATATTTAATTATAATTAATTTTAACTTTTCTCTTATATAATTATTAGATACTATTAATTTAAAAGCAATACTAGATTAATACATTGTAACAAGAAGATCTTGAATCATGGTTGTTCGAAAGTTATACTAATAAATTGTTTATAATGAATCAAGGCTTCAGGAGTACAACAGATCAAATTTTTTTTTTTTTTTATTTAAAAAAAATAATTATACGTTATAATATAAATATATAAACAACTGTGCATCTTATGAATAAAATAATTTCAATCTATTATTATGCACGATAACATTCTTATTTTTTATTCTAATTACAGAATTCTCAGGAGAATTTATTTCAGTAATTTGATATGGACCTGTCCAAATAGGATCTAATTTTGATTTCCTTGCTTCATTTTTTAAAAGAACATGATCATTTACGTTAAATTTTGTGTTTGTTGATTTCTTATCATAATAAAGTTTTGATTCGTTTTTACGTTGTAGTAGATTTTGTCTAGCAATATTCCAAGATGTTCTTAACCGACATTTCAATTCCTCAGTAAAATCTTCGTAATTGTAAAGCGGGGTTGGTTCGCGTTTTAGAGAAGTAGGCAAATTTGGCTTAAATCCATACACAAGCTCAAATGGCGAGAAATTTGTAGATGAATGTGGACTTGTATTGTACGAAAAATTTGCAAATACTATCCATAAATCCCAATTGAAAGTATCTTTATCACAATAAATACGGAAATATTCTCCAAGAGTACGATGACTTCGCTCCAATGCACCATTCGTTTCAGGATGATAAGCCGTTGCAAAAAATTTTTTAATATGCAAAATTTTGCAAACTTTAGAGAATAGCGAGCCCATGAAGTTTGATCCCTGATCGGTAAGAATTGCTTTTGGAGCACCAAATTTACATATAAATTCTCGCACAAATGCTTCCGCTACGGTTGACGCCTCTTGATTTGGAATAGGTACACTAACAGAAAATTTGGATAAATCATCTTGCATTGTAAGAATGTAGCGATTGCCATTGTAAGTTAGAGGTAATGGGCCTACTATATCCAAAAATATTTTTTCGAACGGTTCAGTTGATGTGGTAGTGATTTTCATAGGAAGTTTTGTGTTCCTACCAAACTTATGAAGTTGACATTGTTTACATTTTTTGATAAAGTTTGAGATACGTTTCATCATTCTGGGAAAATTATAATATTGTTTTATTCTACGATATGTTCTTGCAACACCCTGATGGCCACCTAATGGAGTGATGTGAAATTCTGATATTGTTTTTGAAATATCGCCTTCGTTAACTAATTCTCTTATATTTGTTGAATTGACTGATTTTTGATATGTCTGGGTTGATAAATCATTTAATTGGGAATTCTTCAAGGTTGTACTAGTAGAAGCAGCAGTTTGAGACAATTGTTGATTTTGAGGTTGCAACTTAGATTGTGCCTTAGTTTGTGCACGTGTAGTAATATTAACTTTAGCAATAGATAATTTAAATTCATCAAAACTAATGCGACTAAGGGCATCTGCGTTTAAGTTACATTTTCCGGGCTTGAAGGCAATATCAAAATTATAATCTTCGATTTCCAATCTCCATCTTATCAGTTTGGATGTTGGATCATTACTAGTGAATAAATATGTTAATGGTTTATGATCCGTTCTCACAAGGAAATGATTGCCGTATAAATAGGGTCTAAACCGTTTTAGTGCCCAAACAATGCTTAGCAGTTCTCTCTCAGTTGTCGAATAACGTTGCTCGGTTTCGTTTAATACTCTGCTTATGAAACAAATCGGTAGATCATTGCTATCCTTTTCTTGGGATAGAACCGCCCCTATCGCGTACTTGCTAGCATCCGTTGTGACAATAAACTCACGATTAAAGATTGGATGTTGTAATACTGGTGGGGTAGTTAATGCGGTTTTTAAAAAATTAAAGCTCTCATCACAAAAAGCTGTCCACTTAAATTCAACATTTTTTTTAAACAAATTATTAAGTAGCACGATAATATCAGCAAAATTATTAATAAATCGACGATAGTAGCTACAAAGGCCAATAAAGCTTTTCAATTCCTTTTGATTATTTGGTCTTGGGAAATTTACCATTGCCGAAATTTTTGATGGATCAGCCATGATGCCTTTTTCAGAGATTATATGGCCTAGATAATTTATCTGAAAAAAATGGCATTTTTTAGGATTTAATTTTAAATTAAAACTTTGTAAGCACTTAAGAACGTCTGATAGTTTGGAATTATGGTCGTTTAGATCATAACCATGTGTAACTACGTCATCCATATATGCAAAACATTTTACTCCCGTTAATCCGGCGAGTACACAATTCATTAATTTTTGAAAGGTGAGAGGAGCTCCTTTTAAACCAAACGGCATACGTGTAAATTGGAAATGACCTGCTTCGGTGCTAAAGGCCGTTTTATGTTTGTCATCGGAATGTAATAAAACTTGATGATAACCGCTTTCAAGATCTAGAGTCGAAAAATATGTAGCTTTGCCCAATTGATCAAAAATGTCTAAGATGTTAGGAAGGGGATAAACCTCGTTTAAAGTACATAGGCGACGAAAATCTACCACCACTCTCCATTTTTTTTTCATTTGTGTTTGATTTCTTCGGGACTATTAATAATGGCGAATTCCATGGGCTCATGCTTTGCTCAATTACACCTTCGTCTAACATATTTTCTACTTGTCGATGTATCTCTTCCTTTGCTGAGTGTGGTAATCTATACGGTTTTGTATAAATTGGTCTAGATCCTGAAGCGAGAGGAATTTCATGTGTTATTGCAGCTGTGGTACCTAATTTATCACCGGGCAAATGAAACACATCGTTAAATTCTCGACAAATATTTAAAATAGAACTTTTCTCCTCGTCGTTTAAATGATTTAAGTTTATTATTTCTTCTAATTTCTTTAAGCGATCTTCTATTTTTGAAGAATTAGTTATACTATTATAACAATAAATATTATAATCACAAAGAGGTTTCAAGGCTACATTTAGATTAGGTATTTTAACAGTCTCTTCATTTAAGTTTAAAATCGTTGCAGTGGACATTTTATTTTCGATTCTTAAGATAGAATGTGCGATAAATACATTTGAATCAATTTCATCTGCTTCACAAAAATAATCTCCATCGGATTGATTGAATTGCAGTAACAAAACCATTTCAGATCGTGGTGGTATGGTATTGCCTAAACTTGGATGATTACAAAATCGAGTAGAATGGTTTATCGATCCAATTTGTAAAATTTCATTTTCATAGTCAAGTTTGCACAAATTATTTTGTAAGAAATCCTTACCGAGAATACCATCACAATCAAGATGAAAATTGTCGGACATAGCATGAAATTCATGTTGTAGGATACCTTTTGGAAATTGTAGGGCGAGCTTAATAGTTCCCTCTGACTGAATTTTCTCTTTTGTAATGCCATTTACATTACATTTATTTAAAATATTTATATTTTCAGGTTGATTTAATACATTCAATTTGATAATACTTATTTCAGCCCCACTATCGCATACGAAAAACGATGGTGTATGTTTTAGTTGGGGAATCTGTAACGGTATGTACTTCAAACTATTTGAACAAATATGAACATCAGGTTTTACTTGTTTGGCGTAATTGCTAGTTTGCGCTGGATTTTTGTCTGATGATTTTTTTGGCTGAGTGACGTCATAATCACGAATTGGAATAATTGCCAAGTTCTTATCATCGTGTTTTTCATTATGTGACCGATTAAGAGGTTCTAAATTATTTTGCTGTGAACACCGAATTAAGGTTTCACCCAAACAATGGTGTTCATCTAATCTTGTTTGAGTGTATCGAAGTTTCCCGAATTCTCCTCTTTTTGATCAAGGGAATTAGTTTTTGCTAATTTCTTAGCTATGTTTTTCGCCCTTTTATTACATTCTGGCAGAGTATGGCCGACTTTGTGACAATAATTGCAAATTTTTAGGACCGTTTTGTTTGGAATTGAGTTGACTGTTTGGTTTGATTTTATTGTTGGTTTTGGATGCGGGTTGAAACTAAATGAACTGCCATGTTGAGGAATGAATGTTTGATTCACTTGTGGCCGCACAAAATTAGACGTACTCGCGGATGGTTTGGGATTTATTGAATAACATTTATCCGCTGAATGTCCAGTTTTATGACATATCTGACATTGAATTTTAAATCTATCGTTTGCTTTGAAAGACAGTGGATTAAAAGATATGTTATTATTACCCACAGTTCGAGTAGAATTTAAATATGACATTGAGGCTTCTTCCTCAATAGCTTTTGTGATTGCACTTTTTAATGAAGTGAACCGACAGGCTTTTACTACCAATTTGACGGGATTTTGGAGACCGTCTTGAAAAGCTCGAAGGGCCGTTGATGTGTTTAGCTTTTGTACTATTTTCGCAGATTCTGTTCCTTCCCTATTTATACAGGCTTCGTTCAAATCAGCTAATAATTTTTCTACGCGGTTTGCAAATTCTTTTGCAGGTTCATTTCTATTTTGTCTAACTGTGACTAGTTCTAATTGAATTTGTTCTAAAGGTCTCGAAATGGCAAACTGGGCATTTAACTCATTTTTTAAATTTTCCCATTTTTCGAAATCCTGATATTTAACTACTTCGTACGCATTTTTACTCAATTTTGTTTTAACTAATTCTAAAAATAAGGTTTCTTCTGTACCTTTAGTATCGATTGATTTATACATGAAATCAACACAACATAGAAATTTGTGTAAATCGGAAGAAGTACCATCGAATTCTGGCACAAGTTTAATGAATGTTTCAGTATTTAACGACATACTGACTTGTTGCTTTTTTATTTTTAAAATATCGTGTTTAGTAGTATTTGCTGTTTGTTTTGTAAATTCAGAATAAACGTCTGACTTATTATTTATTTTAGTGCTAGGGGCAGAAGCAAAATCTAATGGAAATATTTGAGAAATCTGTAATTCATGTGTATTTTTCGTGGGAATTACCGGAATAATGGGCAATGCTTGTAATACGACACGTGGACTATCAGGCACAGATTTTGATATATTTTTATTAATACTCACGGTTGGATTTTGCTTCCTCTGGGTTATTTCCTTAGAATCTTTTTGATCCGATCTTGTTACACTCCTGCTCCTTAATTTTACAAATTCGTCCTTTTCTTTATCGTGATCTTCTTGCTGCATCAATAATTTCTATTTAATTATTCAATTTTCTAAAATAGAGTGATTAATAAAAATTGAATTATTAAAATAAAAACACAAAAATAACTGTTAGGCAAGATTACAATATGAAACTAAAATTGAGATACTTAAATTTAATCGGCAGTAATGATGAAATAAAGCCGATGAATCAATTTGATAGCTGTCGATCCGCTGTCCGTTGTTCTATTATGTTGATGATGAACGTTGATTTTTCTGCAGTTGAATAATATTGATGACCATGTGCCGGAAAGTAATTATTCAATTCCGTTGGTTTTATTACGCATGAACAGGTGATTTTTTCTTATTTTTTTTTTATTTTATTCAAGATGGCGATTAGTCGCGTTTGATGGGATCGTTGTCCAAACCCAAGCGATTGAAAAATGTGGAAATTTGCAGGTAAATCAGGTTGATAATGGTTTTGATATTTATGTATTTGCTTCTCCGTTGTATTAACCATGTAATTTTGTATTAATTTGTTGGTTTTGTACGCATATGTTCGTTTATGAAATTTATACGATATAATGCGGCTTCAAATGGAAATGGTACATATACAATAAGTGATTTTACGATTTTACAGTACATAGTGCCATAAAAACCGATAATTTACAGCTGATGGTTTATAATAATATCGATGTTTGTTGAAAACAATTACTGTGGCTTTTTACTAATTTGAACATTAGTATATTTTTATTTTATTTTTCTACTTTTTATTGATACCATACTGATTTGATGGTAATTAAATTTTTATCACCTTATTGTTAAATAATAATTAAAATAATTGAAATATGTTCAAATAACTTTTGATTTAGAAATACTTTACAGTTACACTTAAACTTTGATCACTTTAACTTTTTATACACTAATTATTTTATTCGCTGTCACCAATGTTATGTATAATATATATTTACCGTGTACCAAAGCGCTAAGTTGTATTTCCAATAGGTAGATAATATTTTAAAATGAAACGCTCTTGTCGATTGCTGATATAATAATGATCTTTATTATTGAATATATTGATTTTCTTATATTATAAAATACAATTACAATTATATGGTTTTATTATATAATAATAAATCTTTTTTATGTATGTAATAACATACCATAGTTATGTTTAAAGTACTCTGTACAGGAGTTAATATTTAGTATGAATTTAGGCAATTATTAAGGTGAGTATCTAAATTCATACAACATATTATCCGAATCGTATCTTCGATTTCAGATCGTGTAGAGCGGTTTCTGTTGATTTCCCTGCTTGGTAGGCATGCTACCTAGAGTCAAGAGGGTATCTTTGGAGAGTGTTGGATCTGATACAAAGTCCTAGAATTTTCTCCATGGTTTTCAGTAAAAATGATATGAGGTTAATAGGTCTATAAGACCTAATATCATCTGGGGTTCTTTTACCCGCTTTTGGGATAAAAATCACCCTAACCTCCCTCCAGCATTTTGAATATATTCTAAGCTGTAGCTGGCTTTGAAGAGTAAAGTAAGATAAGGCAGCAAAGTCTGCAGGCCGTGTTGGAAAAAAGCGGGGTATACGCAGTCCTTTCCCTGTGATTTGAAAGGGCCAAATGATTTGACTGCCCAGCTTATCCGTTCCTGGGTAAAAAACAACCTCGAGAACTCGTGAGCCCCCTTTGGAAGCTGATACGGATGTATGCTACTTGCGTTAAATTCTTCCTGATCCCTCAGTACTACACATTCTGGAAAGTGATTTCTCACTAGACATTCCAGAGTGTTCTCCCTAGTTGTAGTTGTTTCTCTACTTGGTTTGCGTACAGACCCCAAGGGATTCCTGTGCTCCAAGGAGAGTGAATTCTGGAGTCGACATGCCATAGGTAATTTGTCTATTTTTTTTACAGAAGTCTCTCCAGCTTACCTAGCTATTTTGTATTAGATAAGGGAATTCCGATAGGTAAATGAATAAAAAGTTTATGTTGTAAATTTCATTTCATGTTTTCCAAGTTTTAGTTCCACCAAGGAACATCCCTTGTGCCTGTGGTACGCACAAGGGGTGAACTTGAGTGGTTGGCATTAATTATTGCCTCTGTAAAGTCATTTGCTACTCGGTCGAGGTCCTCGACATAGTTTATCGTGGTCTGTAGACCAGCTAAGTTATTCAAAAGTCTGTCGTTATAGACTGGCCAGTTAGTGCGTTTTGGTATCCTTAACATCAACTCTTGTCTCGAAGGGATATTGATATCAAATCTGATGTACATATGATCTAAGAGGAATGCTTCCTTAGGCACATGCCAGTCGAGAATTGCACTGGAGGTACTTATGTCAGACAGGGTAAGATCCAGTACCTCTCTCCTAACCGCTTTCACAAAGGTTGCATCACCTTCTTTATTGTTTACTGTTGTTACTAAGACAGAATTCAAAAAGTTGATCACCTCTTAAATTGCTGCTGCTGCTTCCCCAGACTATGTGGTGTACATTATCATCGCAACCCATGACGAATATTTAGTGATGAATCGTGCAATAATTCACGAAGCCCTGTATCGATTCTGGAGGAGGGTCATTTTGATCCCTGGGAAATTATGCACAAGCGATGTTAATCAACCTCCTGCCTCCTTTTGGTAAGGGCATATCTATTGAAACAGCCATGATGTCCTTAAAAATAAATTGGTTAATAGAGAAGATATTGTGCCTTGAGCGATATAGTATTGTTGCCCTCGGCCTATCTGCAGTCGTATCATAGACTAGCTTACCTGTATTGGCTGGAAAACCATTAATCTTTCCATAGTTGGTCCAAGGCTCCTGTATGAGCGCTATATCCCAGTAGCCGTCTTCGATCGATGCAGATTAATCTGCACGAATCTCAGTTTCGTTGTTGTTGAAGGTTTGGTGTGTACCACTATGATGTGCATTTTTTTATTTTTTATTTCTTGGTTCACTTGCAGGTTGCTGTTGTGTCATCCTTCCCCTAGGGATCACCCCATGGCTTTTCCAGTGACCCCAATACCGCGGTCAACGTTCTCAGCCACAGCTGCCCTTGACGTGACGGGCAGATTCGGATCCGCCACAATCCCCTTAACTGCATCCATCGCCCCATCCAGTTGACTCTGTAGTTGGAGCCCTTGAGTATCTCCGCCGTTTTGTGTGAAACGGACATCGTAATCATCTGCAAATAATAAATGTCGGGATTTAGTGAAATAACTGTAAAAGATCCATAATTGACTTTTGATGAACTTCAGATGTAGGTTGAACACCATCCGTTAAAATGCCATTTTAATTGACAAATTGCATTCGGTTAGTTAGGTACGAATGTAAAAACCGCGGTATATTAAACGGTTGAACTTTACGTAACAGAATAGAATAGGACACCGTATCGAAAGCCTTAGACAAGTCTGTATTAATATAGTCAAGCTGATTGTTTTTATCTAATCAAAAGCTAGATCAAAGCATAGACCGTTTCGGGAAAAACTATTTTGAGTCGATGTAATTAGACTCTTGATTTGATAAAAAACCATGTTATTAATAATTTTCAATAGAAAAAAAAATAGATAAATGCCTCAGCCAGGATCGGCCAAAAGACCTCCGAATTGGATTAAAATCACTGTTTTTCGAACAGGTTATACAGATAATTCTGACTTTAGTATATTATGTTTAAACTTGGCCAGTGTATACCCGTACCATTTGTTTTAGTCCGCATCTTACTAAAAGGTGAGATTTCTGAAAATCGCCATGAAGAACGGTGATTTTCATAAATTATAGAAGTTCTATGGCTAATTCTGACCAATTTAGACTATTTTTAAGATCAGTTTAGGTGTCCGCAATATTAAACAATTATCGTAAACCAAAAAATATGTTTCATTACGTAAACGGAATATACATATGGGATTTTTGGTGTGGTAATCACGAGATAAATACGTACGTGTAGATAATAAATTTTCTTGAGTATCTTTCAAAACAGTAGTTTGCCAATTTAAATGGTGAAGTGTTTTAAAATCTGAAAAGCGTCTTTCAAATTATTTCATAATGAAAACTAAAAGTCTTTGAATTCTAAAATTTCAAATCAAAGGGTACAGGAGGTAGCTGTTTGTTCACATATTCGAAACAAAGACAAGGCTACAAGAGCAATGTCTTTTTTGAATGGATTTGCATCCATCACCGAAATTAAACTTTTCAGGTAAATAAAAGAAGCCGCGGAAGTGAACCAAATGCTTATAGAAGCGTTTAAATAATTATTCAGAAATATAATTATAGATAGTAGATCAGGTGAAGAATATCTAAACCACAAACTGAAAATCTCCTTTCATCGAGAGGTGGTGCCACGAACCAATTCAGCGATTTTGAAGAATTATTTAATCAAAATTTCTAACCGCATGGAATTATTTGTACAAAATGTTTGGTAAGTAGTAAGCAAAATTTGTGAGAATAATGAGCCTAACTGTCGGACATAGCGAATCAAACCTTATAAATCTCTTTTAAAAGACAAACCCAATGTCGCCTTCGATAATGAGAAGGCGAATCGAGAGAGACACAAATCTGATTTTTTATTTTTTTAATATTGCTTTAAGTTCTGTTGAGTACAGTTCTGTCCAGTTTCTTTCTAATACTCCTCAGCAAGGGATATATTTCAAATTTGATCACAACTTAAATCTGCAGAAAAATAAAATATCTTATGCGAAGTTTAATTGAAATTTATAGCACAGCAAATCAAATATATTTAATATTACCTTTTGTTTTATTAATAAATGTGCTCCCAACGTATAACAATATATCTTTTTGTTTTAAAATAAGATGAAATCTCATAATTTTGCATATATTACACGCTACATAAAGACGACAGTATTCATTTGCCTCCCCAGCAGATTTTTCCTATTTCATTTGAATTTTATTTTATTACGAAGCAATTGTCAAATCGACAGATGTTCAGTTTCATTTATGTACGTACGTACATGTACATTTTTGTCTGTAAGACTTACTATAAAAAATGTAATATGTACCGGAGCTTCAAAAAATAAAAAAAATAAAAATGGAATATTTCGTATATAAAGCTACTTTGTCACAGGACATTTGCTATATATGGTGTATAAATGGGAAAACTACAAAACATAAAAATAAATTGTTTATGATTGCACAGTTTCAATGAAATCAAACGAATCAGATTTTCTAGAGAAAGACTTCTTTTCTTAACATATTGTATATCAGTGTCAATATTCGTTATTAGCATAAAAATTATTATGCAGCAATTAAATTATATTGATCTCAAAACAAATTTAACTTTTCGTTACTTAAAAAAAAAAATAATTACGCTAAATCTCAGATTCAAAATTCAGTAATGGTTTGTAAACTAAATCACGTTTTAAATTGTAAAAAGGAATAATCATAATTGAATTGTTTCCTCTTATTTTTTTATAAAATCGTTACGGTTGGATAGTAACACAAAAATTTAAATTGAAAATCTTAAATTTGTTCATCGCAAAGTAGCTGCAATGCGAAAGTTAACAATATACAGATACAAGATAAATTGAAATCCCATTCCACTTTTGTCAAGTTATATATTGTACTTTAAGTAAATATTTTTGTTGAGTTTTTGATAAGAATCATTAATTTGTTTACCTCGTTAAAATGTTAATTAATGCAAAAAACAAAAATCAAATTATCCAAAGAAAATAAAATGTTGCGTCTGTACAATCGAAAAGTTTACAAATAGTCTCCCTTTGTACTATAGTAATTGTCTCAAACCACTTTGATTTTCAGATCATTTCTTAAAATAATAACTTCCGGCACTTAACATAATTTTGCAGTTGGATTAATTATCTTTAGTCTTTTAAATACATTGTAAAAAAATATTTTTTTTTTTGTTTTTCAAGCATAGTACATATTATAGTATATCATTCTGCTGTATGTCTCTCCCATTCCATAAAATATAGTTCCTGAAATTACATGCAATTACATCTTCTGTTTCCTTTATTATACAAGTATTCGTTCATCGTGATTTCATCGTACTGAACTTTCGTCATCTTAATTTTCTTTTTATTTACATACAAGTAGGTAGACTACCATTATTTTTATTTTTCTATTAGGTACTTATAGTTATATACTATACATAGTAAGAACCATAGTAAGAAAAATATTTTACCTACGATAGCTTTAATTAAATTGTACGTGTAGAATATTTCTGTATCCATGCCGCACGAGTAACAGAACACCACTTCTTGCGACTAGTGCTTAGAGCACAAATGCTAATTCATTTTTTTATTTATTCATTACAAATTCACCACAAGGCTGTTAACACTTCAAAGGTAAATACACTCGTTTATATTATATTTGTAAACATATATATGATTACGTCACACATCTTAGTTTCATATAAGGGACTAATTGGCTGCGCCAAAAATCTGTAAAAATTTAAGTTTAAAAAATGTAATGATTGATCGGATTCTAGCAAAATATTTCTAATATGTGACATGATTAATCCTGGTGTCATATTCTGATATACAAATTCTGATATTGTTACCCAATTCTGACATGAAGTATGGAATTCTGATATGAGATATTGAATTTTGATACCAAAGATTCAAATATTCTCGTATGGCATATCGAATTCTGACATCACATATCGGATTGTGGGTTGACATATCAAATTATTCAGAAATAAATCGGATTCGGTTATGACTTTTTGAATTCTGATTCTTACGATAAATCGAATTCAAATATTATAAACTCAAATCCTCACATGATATATCGAATTTGAAATTCGTTTTTTTTTTAAATTCTGACAAGATAAATTTAAGTTGAAACTATATTTGATTCTAACATTATCTATCGAGATTTGTCATGATATGCGTTGAATTCTGACATGGTTTAGCGAGTTCTGCATCATAAACTCAATTTCTGATATGATATATCGACATGATGTATCGAATTCTGACAAGAATATTTGATATATAAATGCAACGATTTTTGTTATCATAAATTCAAATGCTAACGTTTAATATCAATTAATGACGTGACTTGTTGAATTGTGGCATGATTTATCGAATTCTTACAAAGACAAAGAATTCTGATATTATAAATACAGATTCTGATACTACATATCTAATTATGACATGATAATTAGAATTCTGGCATCAACACTTAAAATTCTGACTTGACGTCTTGAATTTTGATATCCAGTATCGAATTCTGACATCATTTATCGGATTCTGGCATAACATTTTGAATATGTTACACTTCGAATTCTGACATAAGATACATAATAATGACAAATTTTGATAATGTATATCTAATTCTGACATGATTTATTGGATTCTGACAGGATAACTCAATTTCTGGCATCAAAAATTTAAATTCTGACATAAAGTATCAAACTCTGATATATGATATGGCATTTGGACATGAAAGATTTAAATTCCGACATGATGTATATAATTCTAATATAAACAATACAAATTCTGACGTGTAATATCAAATTTTGAAGTAAGACATTGAATTCTAAAATGTTATGATGATAGTTGATTGTATTTTAGTATGGAAAATAAAACACAACATCACATATCGGACTACTTAATAAGTCAGTTTCAGATAAGATATTTCGAATTCTGAAGACCTATCAAATGCTTACCCGATATGACACGTCTGATTATTATATCACAAATTCAAATTCTAACCTAGAATGCAGATAAAGTTAAAATGTCGACACGACATATCGGGTTCTGATATGTGATATCGAATTGTAACAACAAAAATTACAAATTCTGATATATCGAGTTCTGACAAGACTTATCGAATTTTAACACATTGGCAAGATAAATTTTAATTTAAATTCTGACATTGCATATTTGATTTTGATATTATTTATCGAGTTTTATGATATAAAAATTCTGATATTCCGAAATCTGACATCAAAATTTCAAATTCTTATATGGCTTATCGAATTCTTACACGGAGTATCGAATTCCGATATGATTTATCAGATTCTGGCATATTATCTCTAATATGTGACATGTCGAATTCCATGATATATCGCATTCTGACATAAGATGTAGAATATTGATATCATAAATATAAATTCTGGTATTACACATCTAATTCTGATATGCAGTGTCGAATTCTAACATAGAAATTCAAATTCTGGCACCAACACTTTAAATTCTCACATGAGATATCGAATTTGGCAAATTCAAATTCTGACAATATATATATCAAATTTTAATATGATTTATCCAATCCTGGTATGAAATATTTCTTTTTTGCATCGAAAATTCAAATGACGTGTCGTATCAAATGTCGATTTCTGACGGCACATCACGGATTTGCAAATGACATTTCGAGTTCTGACATGAATTATCCAGTTTTGACCAGATATATTCTGAAATATCAAGAGCTGACACGATGTATCAAAATTCAGACATTATAAATTCTAATTCAGACATAAGGTCACGTGTTTCTAATTCTAACCTGATATGACGAATTCTGACTTAAAAATTAAAATTTCGATATGACATATTGGATTCTGACAATTGAAATCAAATTCTGACTTTATATGTAACATTCTGATATATCGAGGTCTGGCATGACATATCGATTTTATGTGATATTGAATTCTGACTTCATACACATATTAGACTCGGACATAGACATATTAGACTCGGCCATGGTATATCGAATGAATTTTGAGTTCCATTTTTTCCTTTTAATATATTCACATAAATAACGCAATGTCCTATACATTTCGTCTGACGTTTGGAATTTCCCAATTATCCATTCTTGGACTGTTTTATTTTTATTTAAATAATATTTAACAAAATCGGATCCAATGTTTATTAGTTGCTGACAACGTTTACGACTTGAAACACTACAGATTAATCAAATCACTCAATGATTTATTGTAGCCATCTACTTGGTGTCTTATTAATGATTTACAACTTAATATCGAAAAATGTTACGCTCTCAAATTTAAACTCGAAGCTCAACATGTTGGTTGCACTTATCACATTAATAATTTCAAATTTTAGTGCAGATAAAGTGTTATAGAAATTTTGAATGTTTATTATACCTACTTTCTGGATAAACCCCAGAGTTTAAATATTTCAATACTCAAAATTTGGTTTTGTTTAAAATAACCAAAGTTATGAAAGTGTTTGGTGATATTCTAAAACGTTAATTATTTCATAAATTATTAATTTTGTCATTTTTATTTTTAATGTGTATTTATTTATATCGCTACATTAACGATTTTTTTATGATTTTTAGTATTAATTTTATTTCCAATTTTTCCTGCATGTTATTCAATAACAGTGATCACCAATTAAGCACTTCTAAATGCGGGTGGCTGGAAGTTTTAGTTCAAATTCAACTTTTTATATTCTCTTCCTGCATGTAATTCTACCCCACCAATTACCAATTACGCATTTCTAAGTATGAATGACTACATACATTTTATATATCATTATCGTGAGTCGTACTTAGCGCCATTTATTATTCATAGTGGATTTGGATTGCTTTTATTAGGCCAGGAGGGAGTTTTAGTGCCAAATAAAGTTTTTATGTCTTCTTCCTGCATGTAATTCAATAAGAGTCATCATAAATATCGCATTTCTATGTGCAAATGACCACATTAACCTATTTTATTTTTGTTGTGAGTCGCATTCAGAGAAAATTATTTTATAACTTTTATCTGGCCATAGTAGTAAATAGCCATAGATCAAATTTATCCAATATCGCATTTCTCGGTACGCAATGCTACATTAAAAGAGTTTATCATTATCCTCGGTTGTACTCAGAGATATTTATTGTTTGTTGTCGGTTCAAACAATTTGTATAGGGCACAGGTGGAAGCTTTACTACAAACTAAAATTTGTATATTCTCTTCCTGCATGTAATTCTAAATCAGCTCTCATTAATTACTCATTTATAAGTGTGAATAACTACAGTCAACGATTTTATCATTTTTGTGAGTTGTAATCAGTGCTACTTATTGTTTATTGTGGGTTTGAATAATTTTTGTCAGGTTAACGTAAAAGTTTTATTGTAAATTAAACATTTAAATACTCTTCTTGCATGTAATTTAATATCAGCGATCACAAATTACGCATGTCTCAGTAAGAATGACAACATTAAACGATTTTATCATTATCGTGAGTTGCATTCAGCCCCATTTATTTTTAATGGTGGATTTGGATAATTTTTAGCGGGTCCGAGTGAAAGTTTTAGTGTACCATTAAGTACATTTCTACATACGAATGACTATTTTCTTATTGGGAACTCAACTGGGATACTTAAAAATTAGCGAGAAAATTGGTGGATTGTATATTTCCTCAACTGTATGGGCATACTGTGAGAATTTTTTTAAAAATTAAATTGTCCTGTGATGAAAATTGGAAAATTACAAAGTGGCTTATAGTAGTAGAGCTTATAAAAAATGTCCAAATCTTCAAATCTATGAAAAACTTGCGAACAATTGTCAAGGTGAAATAAAGACGTGCGATTTTAAAGTGATTTATGTCGTTGCCTTGTCCTATAGTTCCAATAAGAAATCGGATGGTGGCGCAATTGTTGAAAGACCACTCCAGTATAAAAGTAATAATATGCCACACAAGTCCTAGTTAGCGGCAAAAAATTAATGGGTAAGTTCAAAAACAGAAGCGATTTAAACATTGTTTCGGAAAGCAGATACAAGGACATTTATGAACTATGATTTTTAAAAAATTTGATGAAATTGGTTTATCCCACCCTAAAGAAATGCGAACTTTAATTAGAAGTTTAATTTATAATTACGCGTCTCACAAATGCACTGCCGAAAGTAAGGTGCAAATGAAATATTATTAAATAATGTTGTGAAATGCCAATTGATATTACTCATCATTAACATAGAAGAAAAGCACAATTATAGTATCAAGATAGTATGAACAATAAAAATCAGTTAGATCAAACTATTAAAATCCAGAATACATTTATATCTTTAATTTAAACGAATCATCAGCATCAACAATTTTTGATAAGTATAACTAATAAACACCAACTAACACGCCTGGTACCGGGATCAATAGTTATCACTGGTAAATTTCCCTATGGGAAAGCAGAAAAGTGACCGAAACAGAGCCTGCAGTATTGGTAATAGCCGGAACGATTCCAATTGAACTGCTAGCCAGGGAAAGGCAAGAGGTCTACCGTCGGGCTGATGGGGCTAATAAGAGGGCTGTGAACCTACAGGAGAGGTCCCGCACCTTATAGTTATGGCAATCGGCTTGGGAGCTTGAGGCTAGAGGAAGATGGACAGCGAGGCTTATAGAGCAGGTGCGCCCTTGGATTGAGAGGGCGCACGGAGAAGTCGGGTACTATCTGACCCAGTTCCTGAGTGGCCACGGATATTTCCGATCAAACTTATTTAGAATGCGGAAGGTGACGTCGGCAGAATGCCTATACTGCCCCGGTAGTATTGACGATGTGGAACACACGTTCTTTTCGTGCCAAGCATGGAAGGAGCATAGAATAGCGTTGGAGATGGAAGTGGGGGTATGGTCTCCGGAGACAGCAGTAGAGATTATGCTGCGAAGCTCGGCCTGGTCGGAACTCGTCGCACTGTTTATAGAGAAAAACCTGAGAGCGAAAAAGGAAAACCTTAATAGACTACCGTAGTGAAGAAGAAAGCTCCGGGAGCTTAGGGAAACAAATGGTATACCCCGAAGTAATGTGTTAAACGGTCCCAGGGTAGTCCGGTAGAGGGGGAGGTGTTTTTAGTCGGTAGGGCAAAAATGCGAGTCCGACATATCGTGCGTAAATGGCATTTTCACCATCCCCATTAAAAAAAATTAAAAAGGTATTAAAAAATCTCGTTTTCATTATTGAAAAAATAATTATTATTTATTAACTTTTATTTTTTACCCTGGTTCTTTCACCTTTATTAAGTCATTTATAATTTGCCCTTCTATTTTAGTTTACAATTTGTCTAAACTATATTTTTGAGACTGTGTAGCTTTTTTTTTTTGTTTCTAGCATTTATTTCGCCGCTTAATTAAATGAAATCTTAGCAATTTGATTTAATTTTGTTTATAACCTAACACTAATAGTTATAATAATTCTAATAATAATAATTATAACCAATGCTAGTGCTTATAATAATAAAGTGTGATAATGATACTATTTATAATAATAATAATAATAAAATGATATAATAGTGAATGAAACCTCTGCCTTCTACCCTCTATGGTTTCGTTCTTTGTTAGAAATGAACCCCTCAAACTCGTCCTCCGCCAGTTCCCGAAAGTCCATATAGTAAACTCTCTCATCCCTTATCATATTCACGAATATTTCTTTGTTTCCGTGCTTTAACACTCTTTCTTTGGCTCTAATAAACATTCCCTTCAAGTGGCTGATGCAGTCCTTTTTTTTCATTATTTCATATAGTTTGTTGTTCTTGGTTAACCACGAGATGCCTTAATGTTTTCCTTTCGAATATGGTTATTTTTTTAGACGCCGACAGTGTTATAGTGACCCATACTCTGAAACCGTATGTGTACACTGGTCTAATAATTTTTTTATAAATCAGTTTTTTTGTTTTTATTGGGAGTTCTGGTCTTTTGCATATTATCTTAACCATACTATATGCTACCCACGCTTTTTTAAAATTCCTGTCTATATGATCGTTAAATTTCCAGCGATTGTTCAGATTAAATCCCAGATACTTCAATGTATTGACTGCTTTGATTTTTTTTCCGTTAATGGTTATGGTTGCCTTTTTACTATTTTCCTCGATGGATTTTGGGCATCTACCGGATGGTGTCCTTATAACTATACATTCCGATTTCTTTTATAATATTTATTTTTTTATTTTTATTAATAAATTCTTATATAATTTCGATGCGCTGTTGTATTTTTTTTTGTAGCTGCTTCCATCTTAATTGATGACGCCGTGATAATTGTATCAGCGCCGTTTTTGTTCTTCATCGGTTGATTCGCCATATAAATGTTAAATAAATGGGGCCCAACACTGTACCTTGTGGAACACCTTTAACAACCGGGAAACAGTTAGACTCTTCTTTGTTTATACTCACTTTTACCATCCTGTCGCTCAGAAAACTGATAAGCAGTCTTGCTATCCTCTTTTCCACTTTTGATTTTGCTAAGTTAAAAATTAGTCCTTTTGTCCATACTGAGCCAACAATGTCTAGAAATCAGAAAGCCACCGCTCTATGATTATTTAGGCTGTTCGAAACCTTGCCCGTCAATGCTGTAGCCGCTTCTATTGTAGAGTGCCCCGGTCTAAACCCGAACTTTCCTAGTAAATTTCCTCGCAAAGCCTATCCTTGAATATTTTTTCGAGAACCTTCCCAAATTGGAGGTTAGACTAATCAGACTAATCTTCCCCATATGTCTTCCCCGCTTCCAGTGGACTACATTCCTCTCCGTCTTCATTTGCAATGACGACATTTTCGTTTATTATGTCCATTTCTTCTTCCGATTCTGTGGAATTGAGCAAGCACCCACAAAATTTATTTACGTGCCTGCTTATACATATATCTGCATTTGTGTTACTTAGCCGCTTTGTGCTCGAACTTTCTTTAATCTCGTTCGTCCTCTTCGATCTGCCGTTCTTAGCTTACGGCTCCTTTGTCTTTATTGTTGTTTCCATCCTCCTCTTGCAAAGGGGCTTTATTTGAGTCAGCTGTCAGGTTTTTTAAGTTAGGCAGTTCAGCCAATATTTTATTGTTGGCTTTGTTAATCCGTTTACGAAGCTTATGGCTTTTTCATCCAGCGGCTGTGTTTTGTTTGCCGTGCTTATTTGGGCATTTTTTTGCCGCGCATTCCGCGCGTGTTCCTTTAAGTTTGAAAAGAACTTATATTTGCCACCAAAGTAAAATGAATAAGGAGTGGGGCCAATAAATATTATGTTTAAAGGATTAAAACATATGATAAAAAAAAATCTCCCGAAGAACCCTAATCTAACCCGAAGAACCCTAATCTTATGTTGACATACATTCTGTCAAACAAGTACCGGGAATTGTTAAATAAAACACAAATTTTAAGTCCAAAATCATCGAAACATTTTTTATAGGTATTTTCCTGGAGGGCCTTCAGTTCGGGCGCCGAATTTTGTTTTATGGTCTTAACGGAGTCAAAATGGGTTACACAGAGTAGCAATTTGAGGCTGGGAAATAGGAAAAAGTCACCTGGTGCTAAATCAGGCGAATGTGGTGGTTGATCGATGATATTTATTGGCTTGTTGGCTTTATATTCGTTCACACTCGTAGCTCGGTGTAATAGTCCGTTTTCGCCGTGTCAAATTCACGAATTTTTTTCTCATAATTCTGGTCATTTTTTTCGCATCAGCACAAGAAATTTCGTTAGCAACATAAAATTTAGGGCAAACTCTTTGTTCGATAATTTCGTTCATCGTAAAAATCGCCATGCAATAATGAGATCGGCTGACTTAACCAACTGCTGTAAACAAACTGGTTGACAAATCTCGCTCAATGTTGGCATCAAAAAGAAAGAGAGTCCTACCAATTTAGGAAAAAAAAGTATTTTTGAATCCCTTCAGAGCGGGCATTTTAAATTAACAATATTCGGTACTTTTTTGACAGAATGTATTGTGTGAAACCTTCCAAGAAAGAATGAGATATTTTAGTTAATTTCTTCTGTTTTATAATCTTTAGCATCTTATTTAAACATCTATTAAATAATTTAGTCATTTTTCCTTGCTTAGATATCCACACGTCATAATTTAAGTAGGTATTCAAAGAATCGATATGAGGGAAACTTGATATTTAAACTACACAATTTTGAAGAATAGTAATTTATGCAACTGAAAGTGGATAACATTTCTCAAAAAATCGCTATGGTGGCGTCTAAAAAATGAACAAAATTTTGCCCGATTTTGGTCACCATGCTTTAGTTTAAGCTGTTTCTATTTTTGGAAACATTTTGTATTAAGTAGTTTCTTGTAAACCTTATACATTTTAAGTAATTGCAAAATACATTTTCTGGACCAAGGAAGTGGCCACTTCCGTTTAACCGGTTTGGAGTAAAATTCACTGGGACCTCCCAATTTATCAAAAAAGCTTAAATCTAAAGTTTCAGTTCAATTGGTTAAACCATCTGGGCTGTAGAAAGGACACAGACTGACGGACACCATTTCGAAACCCACTTTTTCGGACTCATGGTACCTCAAAACAGATAAATCTTTATAAATCTCAAGGTCCAAAATTTTCATGACTACTATACTATATTTTACTAGAGTAAAAGAAAGTAAAACATAAGCCTATTCTTATACCACATAAAAACTCTAAACGGCCACCATTGTATAATAAACAAAATGTTTTTTAAATCCTCAATATAATGTTAATTACAATTAAATATCAAATTATTTTTTTTGTTTGTATATTGGCTAAAGCCACTCTAGATAAAATTAAAACAAATTTTTTTTTTTTTTTTGTAGATGATGGCACAATGAAATAGAAAACAGGCAGCAGAATTAAAACTAAATTAAATTAAAATAAAATTTTCTCCTGGATTATCTAGATTTTCCTTTTTTTTTTAGAAAATTGGACGAGGATTTAACTATACTATTATATAGATATTTTATAATACAGGATTTCGAAATGGTCACAATAAAAATAACAAACGAGAATTCCAACACTCTTGGCACAACGTATGTATAGTACAATGATTGCATAAGTTGTTTTTGGTTGCTTGTTGTTATCTTTGCTAAAATATGTAAATATTTTTGTAGAACATGTAAATTGTGTCAATCATTACTTTATAGCTTTACCTTTAAATACTAGTTTCATTTAGAATTACATATTTTTAACTATATGTTGTACAAATACAACTTTTTACTTTCAAAACCATAACCGCATAATTATGTATACGCTGTTCCAAATTTCATTTTACAAAAATGTTGCGGGTTGGGAAAATAATAAAAACGAAAAAATGTTCAGCATATAAAAAAAAAAAAAATTTATTTTATTTAATGGTCAGAAAATAGAAACTCTTTGTATATAGCTACTCTTCGTTTTAAAAATTGGTCACATTTTTTTTTGTGTGCATTTCTGTATATTTTCATTAGAGCTAAAATTGGCAAACATAAATTTTTATTATTAATTTAAATCAAAATAATTATTCTTTTCTATTTACCTTTTTATTATTGTTATTGTTTGATACTAAAATTGCCAATTTTCTTGCCAATTGTCAATTTTCTTTGACATTTATCAATACGTCCAGTTCAGTGCATTTAAATACAAATTGATAATTTGCCTTTATATTTATCTACATTTGCGCTAACGAACATTGGATGGCGTTCTAATTTATAGCATTGTATAATTTGTATAGTAGATTTATAATATGTTGTAAAATAGAAAAATGTATAAAAATTTTAGTCAGTCTTGCGCTACTACTTGGAAATCATATAGGCGATCAACAATTTCTATTAAAATAAAATTATAAAGTGATAAATAAAATTAAATATAAAACCATTCATTGTTCTCTTGTTTTTGATGGTTTTCCAATACGGAGAATTTGCTGAACCATTTGCCTCACAATACCAGAAGTGTTTCTTCAAGTTAAAAATTAATTGGATTCAACGAGCCACATTACCAGCCGTATAAATCATATCCAGATTTATACATCTTTATGGTCCTTCGAGCCGGATCGTTGGGTAATTCACAACACAGAAGAAACCATCACCACGTGCAAATTCCATATATAGACGCCATTTTGAAAAGCCACTCACAAACCTTAAGTATACCATTTCATTTTATTATTACCATTTCTTCCATTTAATTTTCCTTCTTATTCATTAGTTCCTTAATCGTTTTAATAAAATATCAGTACGCAAAACAATTATTTTTTTTTTATTTTTCATTTTTTTTTTCACTTGTTGTAAGGTCGTTCGTTAAATCATATTTTGCTCTAACCAATACCATTCGCGTTATTGATACCTTTATATTTTGAGTGTGTTATTTAACTGTGAAGTGAAAAAGTGAATATAATAAAACAATAAAGTAAAATAACTACCCAGTATAAAATGCCTCCGAAAATTGACCAATACATACGCCGCCGTGAAATCACTTTAGACCAAATCAAGGCGATTGAAACCTACGCCAACAACCTAACCGATACCATGGATGTTATGAGTGTCAAGGCACGGCTGGAAAATCTCCAAGAATTGATGAAAAGGTTCTCGCAAACGGAAGATGAATTATTCGCGAAGGACGGAGAAACTGAATCGCTGGCGCTGGAATGTGACGCGATGTATTACTCAGCGATCGCAAAACTAAATCGATGGATACATGAAGACCACCAAAAAGGCCTGAGTCAAAATATTTCAATGGGAATTAATAATGAAAATGTCTCCGGTAACTTGAACCAATCGCAACGTGAAATTAGATTACCAAGACTAACGCTACCAACATTTGATGGAAACTATCAAGAATGGCAGTCGTTCAATGATATGTTTATGGCAACTGTACACGACAACACAAGTTTATCAGGTGTTCAAAAGTTTCAATACCTCAAAGGAGCACTAAGGGGAGAAGCTAGTGCATCTCTACGACATCTTGCAGTTACAGAAAATAATTATATTGAAGCTTATCAAAAATTGGTTAAAAGATATAGCAAAAAGAAACTTACCATAAATGCATATATCAAAACTTTCGTTAATCAGCCAAAGGTACCAAACGCATCAGCCAAACACCTTCGACAGGTGTGCGACACCTCTGATGAAGTCATTCGGGGGATAAGGGCTCTAGGAAATGCCGCAGAAAGTCGTGACCCATGGCTCATTTATTGGGTGCTTACTAAATTAGATGATGACACCAGAGAGCGTTGGGCGAATGAGACTACCGAAGTCGACCTTCCTACCTGGCAAGCTTTCAACGACTTTTTGAACAAACGTGCAGATGCATTAGAACATTGTCAACCAACACCAAAACCACCACAATCACGGTCTACCAACATTCATAGTCATACCGTTGCGATCAAGGGTTGCTCCTTATGTGATACAACTCACAACCTATATGAATGCCCAAAGTTCAAGGAAATGCATGTTACAGCAAGACGGGAATTCATGCAAAGAGCAAATCGGTGTTATAATTGTCTGTGTGATTCGCATATAGTGTCCAAATGCAGGTCCAAAAGATCGTGTCTTAAATGTCATAAACGTCACCACACCTTGCTTCATCTCAACGTGATGCCAGATAAAGCCGAAGAAAACGCTGTAAATGCTCCAGATAATAAAGCTACGACAACGAATATTTTAGTAACCCCGTCCGGTGAAACATTGCAATCATACCAAGCGAAAACTTTTAATACAGGTTTACTACAAACGGCTCTAGTTAACATTCGTGGAGCAAATAACCAGTTGTATGCTTGCAGGGCGTTGCTTGATTCCGGAAGTTTAGCTTCTTTTATTTCAGAAGCGTGTGTCCAGAAATTAGGACTAAGTCGTACCAATCAACGGATATTAGTAGAGGGTCTATCATCAGCCAAGGTAGGAACAACTAAAGGAAAAGTGAGTTTGGAGGTGTTTTCGCGAACTCGACCAGAACTATCATTCAATATAGAGGGTCTTATTCTACCATCAATCACGTCGCAACAACCACGAACAATCATAGGCTACCGTCATTGGGAAGAATTTAACCACCTGGACCTAGCAGATCCGATGTTTAACTAGCCTGGCGATATCGAAATTTTGATTGGTTGTGACCATTACCTGTCATTAATTTTAGCAGGGCACATCCAAAGCACCAAAACCAATCTAATAGCACGAGAAACCATGCTAGGCTGGATAATATCAGGAACATTGAATGACCAGCAACCGTCACGTCTGACAAACCTGTGCACTTCCATCAATATTGACCAAACACTCACTCGGTTTTGGGAAGTTGAGGACATTAAAACAACCACCCCTCAAACCCCGCAAGAAATTTATTGTGAAAATAACTTTATACATAATTTCAGAAAATTATCAGATGGCCGATTCATGGTAGCCTTACCATTTGACCCTGAGGCTACACCGCTTGGAGAATCGAAAACACAGGCAACCAAACGACTCCAATCCATTGAACGCAGGCTAGCCAGAAATCCAGATCTGAAATCAAAATATGTTGAATTTATGAGAGAATACCATAAATTAGGCCACATGGAATGTATACCGGATGACGAAATAGACATACCATGGAACCAGTCATACTACCTACCACATCATTTTGTCTATAAAGACACCAGTACGACAACTAAGCTGCGAGTCGTCTTTGATGGTTCGGCTAAAACCAAAACAGGCCGATCGCTAAACCAAAATCTGTTAGTTGGACCACAGATACAGCAGACTCTTCAGCAAATCCTATTACGGTTCCGGTTCCATCGATATGTCATGACTGCGGACCTAGAAAAAATGTTTAGGCAGATTTTAGTTACACCGCCCCATACGGAATTTCAGCGAATTTTATGGAGAGAAGAACCGACTGATCCAATTCGGGAATACCGACTGCTCACCGTTACATATGGCACCGCAGCAGCACCATTTTTGTCTACCCGTGTGTTAAAGCAGATCGCTGACGACAATCGACCCACATTTCCAAGGGCAGCGACTGTTATCGAGAGAGATTTTTATGTCGACGATCTGATGACGGGGACAGATACATTGGAACAGCTCATCACGCTAAAACAAGAAATAATATCGATAATGAAGGCGTCAGGATTTAATCTTCGTAAGTGGCTGTCCAATTGTCTACCTGACCAAGAAGGTTCAATCGACACGAATAAATTAATTGAAATCGATAAAGAATCGCTGTTTTCAAAGGTACTTGGCATTTACTGGAACCCAACTTCTGATGTTTTTTCTTACAGAGTTTCACTAAAGGAAGCCCCAACAATCACTAAAAGAGACATGCTATCAGAATCATCAAGGCTGTTCGATCCTCACGGTTGGTTGGCTCCAATAACCATATATGTAAAAATAATATTTCAGAGAACATGGACAAAGGCTTTAGATTGGGACGACCATCTAACACAAGACATTTTGGATGATTGGTGCAAATTTCGTAGTGAGCTAACATTAATCGAATCAATTACCATACCGAGATGGCTCAAATTTGGCTTCGACAGAATAAGCTTACACGGTTTTTCAGACGCTTCACAAAATGCTTATGCTGCTGTCGTGTATGCTGTATGTTCCAACGAGAATGGTGAAACAGAGGTAACAATTGTGTCAGCTAAGACCAGAGTCGCCCCAGTCCAGAAGCAGATAACGATACCAAAGCTCGAACTCTGCGCAGCACTTCTTCTCTCCAGGTTAATGAATAGTGTGCAGGTAGCACTGGACGACCGAAAACACAATATTTATATGTGGAGTGATTCTACAATAGTGTTAGCATGGCTAGAAACAGCACCGCGCTCCCTTGACGTTTTCTTGGGGAACCGTGTTTCACAAATAATTACAGACCATCCCAGGAAATTTTGGCACCATATCACCACAAAGGAGAACCCAGCCGATTGCGCCTCTCGAGGTATATTGCCATCAGAATTAGTGCACCATAAGCTTTGGTGGACAGGACCACAATGGCTTAAATATCCTGAATCAGAATGGCCAATCAATTCGCAGCTCGCAGTCAATTGCAATTTAATGACATATCTAACAACAATTGAATTGATTGTAACTAAAAATTCGAATTTGAATAAAATAATTCGCATACTAGCCTATTGTAAACGGTATGTTAAAAATTGTAGATTAAAGCCTGATGAAAGACTTAAAACATTCTTAAAGTGCAGTGAATTACAGGAATCTAAAGACCTATTGATAAAGTATGTGCAAGAAAAGAATTTTCGTACTGAATTAGAGACATTAAAAGAAAATTTACCTTTACCTAAAAACCACAAACTAATAAATCTTAATCCTTTCCTAGACAGAAATGGCATTCTTAGAGTTGGCGGGCGTATAACACATGCAACTATTCCGTTTGATGTAAAGCATCCAATAATTCTACCAGCTGAAGATGACGTCACTGAGATTTTGGTTCGCACAACTCATGAAGAACTACTTTGCGGCAATCATACCTTATTGCTCACCACATTAAAGAGAAATTATTGGATAATTAACTGCAAGACAATTATACGACGAGTAATAAAAAAATGTATCAAATGCTTCAGATATACGTCGAAACCTATTCAACCATTAATGGGCGATTTACCAATCAGCCGTGTCACCTTAGTCAGGGCCTTCATGTCAACAGGGGTAGATTATGCTGGGCCGATCTATGTTCGACCATCCAAACGTAGAGGTCTCAAACCAGATAAGGCCTATATTGCAGTTTTTGTTTGCCTAAGTACCAAGGCAATTCACTTGGAATTAGCTGGAGATTTGTCGACAGACTCGTTTATTGCGGCTTTTCGTCGATTTATATCACGCCGTGGTCTGTGTCGCGAAATCATAAATTAATTGGAAATTCAACCCGCCAACCGGATCACACTTTGGAGGATTGTATGAGGCTGCGGTAAAATCAGTTAAATACCACTTGAAGCGAACATTGGCAGGTGCCTCACTAACATATGAGGAGATGATAACGATTTTGACGCAGATCGAGGCTATACTCAACTCCAGGCCACTTTGTGTCACTTCGAACGACGATATAAATCCGTTGACACCGGCACATTTTTTGATCGGACACCCTTACACATATCTACCTGATCAGGACTTGAGCCACCTAAAATTAAATCACCTATCACGATGGCAATATTTGCAACGACTACGTCAGGAATTTTGGCGAAAGTGGCATACGGCGTACTTAACAACATTACAAAAAAGGGCAAAGTGGCAGGTAGATTCAACCACAATAAAACTAAACGACACAGTATTGTTACACGAAATGAACTTACCTCCAAACCACTGGAAATTGGGACGTGTTGTTGCGTTGCATCCAGGACAAGACAATATCGTTCGAGTGGTCACCGTACAGACCGCATCTGGCACATTAAGGCGGCCTGTTTCGAAATTATCCATTTTGCCAATTTCAGAATAGTTTCATTCTGTCACCCTTTTTGGCGGCAGTATGTATATTTTCATTAGAGCTAAAATTGGCAAACATAAATTTTTATTATTAATTTAAATCAAAATAATTATTCTTTTCTATTTACCTTTTTATTATTGTTATTGTTTGATACTAAAATTGCCAATTTTCTTGCCAATTGTCAATTTTCTTTGACATTTATCAATACGTCCAGTTCAGTGCATTTAAATACAAATTGATAATTTGCCTTTATATTTATCTACATTTGCGCTAACGAACATTGGATGGCGTTCTAATTTATAGCATTGTATAATTTGTATAGTAGATTTATAATATGTTGTAAAATAGAAAAATGTATAAAAATTTTAGTCAGTCTTGCGCTACTACTTGGAAATCATATAGGCGATCAACAATTTCTATTAAAATAAAATTATAAAGTGATAAATAAAATTAAATATAAAACCATTCATTGTTCTCTTGTTTTTGATGGTTTTCCAATACGGAGAATTTGCTGAACCATTTGCCTCACAATACCAGAAGTGTTTCTTCAAGTTAAAAATTAATTGGATTCAACGAGCCACATTACCAGCCGTATAAATCATATCCAGATTTATACATTTCGGTTTAAATTCAACACATTTCTAGTTACGTACAAAAATATCCTTTAAATTGAAGCCAATGACAAAACTTAATTTCTATTTCCAAATTCTACAAAACGAAAAAAATGAGAAAAGACAAAACAATAAACGAAAATGAAATGAAATGGGATATATTTTGTGGAAAACGCCATGCCATATTTACAGAGCGATAGCACAGCACAGAAGAAGAAAACTTTTAGTTCAGTTTTATGTATTTTGATGATCCAATCAACTTTGCTGTATTTAGTTATTGTTGTTGTTCTATGAGGTTTTTTTTTTTTGTAGTAATGTTCTTATTTTATAATATTATTACAAAAGCTTTTAGCTTTGAATTTATTTTTATGATTATTTCATTTTCAAATTAGTTTGTTGTTGTTGGTATTACTGTGTTTTCCCCGTTTCATTTCTAAAAGATATTTTTTTTTTTTTAGCTACAGCTTGATTATAGTTTTGTATTTTATTTAAATTGAAATATATAACAGTTGGAAGAAGCGGAAGATGAAAGCTTTTTACTACTGGGTTGGTATTTTTCTCTGTATACTGTATATATGCTATTGTCTATCTGTTTATTTAAAATGTATTGGAAACAAATATTTTTGGTTTGGCTGCAGCTGAAAAAGCTAGCGAAACGAATTTGTTAAAGTGAAAAGCATTATGTATGTATAGATACGAATATAGTGAAAAGCTCAATGCAGATTACATAATGGTAAATATATTGAAATTTTTATGTGATTTGATCTGTTTTATTTTAATGGAGTGTAGACTTAATGTTGGTAATATACAAATGTGTATCCCTAAATGAAATTCCCAAACTGCAATATCGATTCATAAAATCAAATAAAATAATAATTTTTCAATTGAAATGAAGCTTTTACAAACAATTCATTTTTTTGTTTATTTTTTAAATAAATTCCAAACTGTTAAGCCATATTCATATATTCACCAAATAATATTTTTGAACAAATACTTGTATCAATCGAATAAGTCCGTGCGTTATGTTTTGCAATTTTTTTATTATTAATTTAAAGTTTTATTTAATTTTACTTAAGAAATTTAGTTTTACAATGTTCAGTTCGAAAGTTTATTTATTTATAACATTCTCCCTGTATATAATTCAGAAATATTCATGGGTGGAAGTGGGTAGGAGGGGGGACGAGTAAAAGTGATAAACAAGTGTTCATTATGATAACAAGAATATTTTATTCTTGGAATAAGTAATGCACAACCAATTATTGCAATCTTATTATTTTATATTGGTAATATTTAATGTTTATTGGTTTAGTTGAAATTGATTATCAAAATAGAGATAAATTGATTATTGATGTAGTCGCTCGTCTATGAATTAGTTATTGAATTTATATTTTAAGAATTAAGAAGGGACCGACAAAATCTCTCCGCATATATATTTTGTGTCGTAAGCAATACAAATTAATAACACTCAACTTAATACTTTATTATATTGTACAATAATTCATGCAATGCAATTTCACGGCAACTGCTCAATGTGGTCAACCGTCAACTCCTACACTCGGTATTCCTTCATTATTCACTGAGTCTCCGATGTGTCGTCTTCCTCCGTATCACTTGTATGTTCGTTGACATTTCTTCATGTAACCTAAACTCGTTAAAGTATTGCATGGTCCTTTTAAATCTGTTACTTCCCTTACTGAATATAAGTAGATTATGTCGCCTAACTCTAACTACTTCGTATGGTCCAAGAAATTTGGGACATAACTTTTGATAGGTATTGCAATGCGTTTTCTTAATAGTGGCCAAAGCCCCTTTTTTTGTATTGTTTTGCCGATTCTCGTTTTTTTGTTGTATGTCTTTCTATTTTCTTCTTGTATTTTATCGATTTGTTGCCTTGCGGCAAGTCGAAGATCGTCGATCTGAATAAGTTTCTTTATATTAAAATTTTGTTTTTTATCCATAGTGACTCCAAATATTACCTCGAAAGGCGTTCTTCGCACTATTGGTTTATTTAGCGTCATTTTTGGTAAGAACATTTAAAATAATTCGGTTTAAGCGGTACACTTGCCCATTGCCGCGAGGTACTCCTGTTGTTACTAACATATGCTGAATTCCTTTTTCTCGGCAATATTTTTTAAACTCTGTTGAAGTAAATGAGGCTCCGTGATCACTAACAATTCTTGCTGAGTTTCCGAAACATGTCTGCTGATCTGATAATTTTCTAAGTACTAACTACCAAACGTATTTTGAAAATCCTTCAATAATTGAAAATATATATTTATACTGCTTGGCTGATAAGATTAGAAGATTACCTTTAAGCATTACCATTTACAGTGAGTTACGTAATAATAATTATTTATAAATACATACATACATACATACATAACACTTTCCCCGACAACAGTTTTATTTTGATATAATTCTTTGATCCTACGTATTAGAATTTCTCATATGGGTCATTTCAAATTTTTGGTTTGCTTTAGTAGTTGTGTAATCGTTACCGGAATGCTGTTCATTATCTGGTATTACTCTAATGCTAGTATGATATCTATCATGTAATGATGATTTACGAATTTGATTATCATGAACTATTCTCATATTATTTTCTAAATTAATTAAATAAACAAAACGACTAATCTGTTTAACGACCTTTCTGTTTGGAGTTTCTAGTATCCCATCAGGCGCGTCCTCAGGTGGCGGATAGAAGGATGCCTTAACCGATTTATCGGCGGGAAAGTGGGAAATAAAATACCACCCACGGACCAAAACTGGAACTAGGAGCGAACAGAAATGCAAGAGCGACTGACTTATATTATTGAGAGTCTCCTTGGTCAGTGTCTGTTCTTCAGATTAGGAGCGGCTGTTTTGTTATCTGGCAGTAGGTCTGAAATGCTAAGGGTAGGAACCCCCTGACAAAAAAACCAACACGAAAGGTACAGAAGAAGTAAAACTTACAGTGCAGGGATTTGGAAACCCAGCACCGGCGACTTGAGAAGCGAGTGAGCGGGCTCTCAGTCATCGATATCCAGCGACTGCAATGCTACAACCGTGGGAACTTAGCGGTGGTAGTAGATATGACTACAAACAATTTGGAGAAAGGAACCGGTACACCTTTGGAAAAGGTAACCTAAGTTTCCCAGTTCTCCCATTCCTACTGTGGAGACAGTGGTGATAGAGGACGTGGTGGAGAAGAGTAAAGTGAATTTTTTGTTTCGGCTGGGGCTTCTCAACATATCCCGCCGGAGAGAACTGATACGCTGGTGGAAAGCTTGGACCAGGGCGCATTACTGCAGAGGTGCAAGCGCATCATTGATAAGATGAAGAGGGGGCCACTCTCAGACAAAAGAATATATCTAATGATATCAAGGTAGGACTAGTGGAGCTGGAGGATGTTTTGACGCCTTCACTTATGTCGCCTGTATTTAGAAGAGGCCGGAAGCTCGTTTATCAAATGTTACAGAATTGCAGGAAGCTCCCGAAACCCCCAACGCAGCCGGTAATAAAAAAAGACCTGGTACGAGCCCTGCAGACCAAAAGGACCTACAGGAAAAAAAGATTAGGGATGAGACCCAAATACCGGAAGGAGCGGGGAAAGCTCAATGGGAAAACCCGCGGACCAGGAGGGAGGGAAGATGGTCAAACCTAAAAGCAAAGGCAGCTAAGTGTAATGGGCCGGAAAATAGCAGACTCAATGACGAACGCGAGGTCACACAAAGAGGAAAAGAAAAGGCGTGGCAAGCGTCGTAGGTTCCGACCTTAGGCGCTTAAAATAAGGCCAGCGGAAGGGAAGGCTTTCGCACGAGTGGTATCGGAAATGCGTAGCAAGGTATTTCGCGAGGAAACAGAGGCGGTGGTTCAACAATCCGGCAGACCAGAGCAGGTGACGTCCTCCTGGAATAAGGACCGAAAGCCAAAATTAAAGAGGGATTTTGAGGTGCGCTGAGATACGCCTTTGGAAACCAGGCAAGGATCCTAACTCTAGAGCCAAAGATGTAGGTCGAGATTCGCGACCTACACGGCTTCACAACGGTTCAAGAAGTTGTGGCGGCTTTAAAAAGTGAAATCCCAGAGGCGGATCCGATTAAAGTCAAGTAGGGGGCAGCAAGTGACTGTCACAGAGATAGAGGGGAAGTGGGCAGCCAAACTACTCAATGAAGGGATGTTGAAGATTATCTGGTTATATTGCAGAGTGCGGGAAAGGATCGTTGTCACACGATGCTTTAGGTGTTTGGGATATGGCCATATGGCTAAGGACTGCACAGGTCCAGATAGAAGCAAACTGTGCTACAAATGTCTCGCTGTCGGTCACAAGGCAAGAGGGTGTACTGCCGCCGCAAATTGTATACTGTGCAATGACAGGAGAATTGAGCAGGCACAGCTAAATCATTACCCGGGTTCCAGCAAGTGCCAATAATACCGGAAGAAACTACAGGCGGTCAAGAGTCGAAAATGACCCTTATTCTGCAAGGGAATATGAATAGGAGCAAAACGACTGACCAACTCTTGCATACTCTTGGTATGCCGACTTGCTCGGTACAGTGGCAATATGGATATCTAGCGGTGGGGTTTTCGCCGAAAATCATGGAGCAACAAGGGTCTTCGTCTGGATGAAAACAGCAGCTATAACCTACATAAGTTGCTACTTCACCCCGAACGAAAGAATCGCAGAGTTTGGAGCAAAGCTGGATGCTCTGGAGGACGAGATAGCCGCAAAGTTAGGGCATTTAGTGGTGGCCGGGTATTTCAATGCGAGAGCAGTCGAGTGGGGGATGCCAAACCCCGACTCAAGAGGTAGACTTATTCTGGATATGGCCGCCAGAGCAGGACCCTTGGTGCTGAATAGCGACTCTGTGACAACCTTTCGCCGACCAGGGTATACAGAGACGATACCAGATATCACTCTCGTATCGGAGGCCCTAGTTCCGCACACCCATAACTGATGGTTTTCGAGGATTACTGCGGCAGTGACCACCAATACATCCAATTTGAGGTCGGCAGAAGACAGCGGATTGACACGCCGGTTAAACCTCACAGGTGGAACCTGCAAAGGCTCAATGTGGAGCGGTTCATAGGCGGCAGACAGCAGAAAGTAGCTTAAGTATGAACGGAAAAGCTGCAGCCGAAGCGGTGGTAGCTTTTACCATGGGTCTCATTGGCTCAGCATGAGGCATCCATGCCAAAGAGGAAAACACGCCACGGGAAGCCTTCTGCTTATTAGTTGACAGCAGAAATCGCAGCAGCACGTTAGACATGTTTGGCAAGCCGGCGAAATGCTCGGCAAGCAACAGACCGTACCTAAGCTAACCGGCTATCCGCTGAATATAATTCCTCAGAGAAGTTCTGTGTCGGCTGATAAAGCAGAGCAAGGCCCCTGGGGACTGGGTTACCAGTTAGTGACCCAGAAGCTAAGAGCCCAGAAACCAACACGGGTGATAGATGCCGGAACTGCGGAGTATATTGTAAAAACCCTTTTCACCAGACACCCGCTGAAGAAAAGAGCCATCGAACGGCAAGAGATGGAGGTCCCGTCTTTTTCAGAGGCAGAACTCGAGAAAGCGACACTCTCGCTACTCTCGGAATACCCAATGAAGTATTGAAAATCGTCTTCCAGCAGGATCCCGAACTCATGCTAACAATGTTCAACGCTTGTTTGACGGAGGGAGTGTTTAGTACCAGATGGAAGAACGCGCGGCGCATGTTGGCCAAGAAGGGTAAAGGCGACCCCGAGCTGCTCTCATCCTATCGGCCGCTGTGTATACTCGACACGGCAGGTAAACTATTAGAGAAACTAACTAGGGAGAAACTCACAGCCGCGATTAGATCTGCGGGAGACCTTTTACCTAGGTAGTACGGATTCAGGCGGAGCCTATCTACGATAGTCGCAGTCCAAGAGGTCACGGAAGCCGTAAGGAGAGCGGAGAACTAGGACGTGAGAAATGCGTACAACACCGCAAGGGGGTGTGATATACTAGACGCATTGGAGCACCAATTCCGCATACCACAGGCAGACGGCAGATAAGGCGGCAAAGGAAGTGACCGCCCTAAGTTGGCTCATGGCCAACACCAGCGGCCCAATCGGTTCTGCTACATGGGGCAGAGGTTTGGGCAAACTCCATACACAAACAAATGTATCGGAAGCGGCTTCTACAGACAGATGCGAAGCGCGCTGCGGGTGGCGTCGGGATATCGGACACTGTCGAAGGTTGCTATCTTGGTTATAGTGGGATGTATCCTAATACATTTTGTAGCACAAGAGCGGAAAGCGATATACCACAGGAAACTGGAAGTCGGCCGGAAGGTAGCGAGTATGGAGGAAAGGTCCCGAACCATGCAAACCTGGCAAAGGGCATGGGCAAATGAGCCAAAAGGAAGATGGATAGCCAGAGTTATCGCTCTGGTGGGCCTTTGGACTAAAAGGAGGCACAGAGAGGTCGGTTACTACCTGACCCAGTTTTTAAGCGGGTACTTCAGATCATACCTGTGGAGAGGGAGGAAGGTGACGTCGGCAGAATGCCAATACTGCCCAGGGAGTACCGATGACGCGGAGCACACTTTCTTCTCGTGTGGCGCATCGGAGGAGCAGAAGTGGATATATGAGAGAAGGAGTGGAGCCTAGCAGCCCACTTTGTGGAGGAGATCCTGAGTGCGAAATAGGGGATCTGGACAGATTCCCATAATGTAAGAGGAGGCTCGGAGGGAGCAATGGGAGGCCTAGACCGAAGTAATGTGCAAAACGGTTCCAGGCTAGGCCAGGAGGTGGGGTAGGTGGTTTAAGTCGGTAGGGCAGCAATGCGAGTCCGACACACTGTGCGTAAAGGGCATTTCCACCTTCTCTAGCAAAAAAAAAATCTGTTTAACGACTTTGGCAGGTTTCCACTTCATGATATGTTTAAAATGGTTTTTATACATAACATTTTCACCGACTTTATAGTTGTTTCTAAAATTATAGATATTATTCTCTCTAATATTATTAGTATTTTTACAATTATTGGTCAAGTTAAATGTTACTTGTTTTTTATTATTTATAAGATCTAAAACAGTTTTTGGTTTAAAACAAAATACAAGGTTAGACAGACTTTTCGGTGAATTGCCGCATGCGGTTTACTTGATCTGCTATATTGGTAAATTCTTTTGTTCGAGGGTAAAGTTTTTGAAAGCATTCTTTACGGTTTGTACGTTACTTTCCGCTAACCCGTTTGATTGCGGGTGATACGGTGGACTATGAGTAAGTATTATTTTTCGTTTCTCGCAAAATTTTTTAAAATCGTATGATCCCAAAGGGGGTAATTTTTCCGTAACAATTTCAGATGGCAACCCGAATATTGAGAAACAATTTGACAACTTCTGATATAGGTTTTGACATGTGGTATTATGCATTTGTTGTATGTATATCAAAAAACTTGCTGTAAGCATTTATTAATATTAAATATATATTACTTCCGAAGTGAAAAAAATCCAGATGGATTCGTTCAAATGGAACAGTGGTGGGTGACCAACTGGAATTTATGCGCTCCTTTGGACTATTTAAAGTTATTTGATGACTGATTATATGACGACTGGCAAATAATAGATATGTGTTCAGCCATATTACAATTAGCATCGTTTATTTACTACTAGTTCAAATACAGCTGAAGTTCTGCTATGATTTTATTAAGCACTAAATCATCGATAACACTCTTCTTGAATCGCTCAGTATTTTTTGACAAGCTCATGAAACCCAGGACGTAAACTTAATTCGAGTACGCTCAATCCATTGGGGAGTAGTTTCATTACAAAGTTAGTCCCCATTTTTAGGATATCGCTTTCGACATATTTTGGCTCAAAGTTAAAAATTTGTCAAAATATGCACTCATTTTCACGTTGGTAGCTCTTGAACCATTAAGATTTTCGTTTTGCTTTCTGCAGCAAAGTTGTTGCGCAAGTCAACACAAACAACTTTGCCGAACGTGTAAAGACTGAAAACCACATCCTCAAAAAAGTTAAAAAATTGTCACAATAAGGAAACAATAAAAAGTTTTTCATTTAAATATATAAAGTGACAAAGGAACACAAAAAATAAAGTAAAAATCGGCTTGTGAAATCTGGTGAAATATGGATAGATGTTTTAAATTCAATTGCTTTTGTTATATGTGTGAAGAATATAAAATTATGACCAATCGATTTATATCGACTATACTTTTCACAAAATGTTATTAGTTGTGTAAATTGGACGCCAGCTTGAAATATGTTTCAAAATGCTAGAGGGAGATTCGGGTGATTTTTATCCCAAAAGCGGGAAAAAGATCCCCAGAGAAGATTTGGTGTTATAGACCTATTAATCTCACATCATTTTTACTGAAAACCATGGAGAAAATTCTGGGACTTTGTATCAGATCTAACACTCTCCAAAGATACGCTCTGGACTCAAGGCAGCACGCATAACAAGCAGGGAAATCAACAGAAACGGCTCTACACGAGCTAACATCGGAAATGGAAGGTACGCTTCGAAATAAAGAATTATTGCTATGCTCTTTTATTGATATCCAGGGTGCTTTTGATAATACTAGTTTCGAGGTAATTCAGGAACAATCACTATCAAGGGGTATATACCCCTCTTTTGGAGACAAAACCATCACCAAACCGGCCACCAGACCTTCCTTATTGTGGCTGATCGTGATGGATCAATTACTTACCAGACTGAGAAATTTAGACTTCACAAATATTGGCATCCAATACCGGTATACCTGACCATTTTTCAGTACCGGTCAAACAAAGCAAAGTTCAGGAAGAGTAAAGCAGTTTACATATTTATTTTTATTTTCAAAGTGTTAGAACGATCTAACCGTATAGCTCATTCGTATGATTGATGTTTCACTATACAAAAAACTAAACGGAATGGAAAACAACAAAAACGACTTTCCAATAATTTTGCTCCATGTATAAATAAAATTATAAAGATTGTAAAGTTGTTGCGAGGATCAACGACCAAAAATATTAGTCTATAATCTTACGTTAAACTAAATTCGGCAAAGTACAATCTGTCATCTTAGAACCATTAAAAAGATGTAATAGCGTACTTTTTATGATGGAGCGGTTTTATAAATTAAGAGATTGCATCTTAAATGCTCCGATAGAAATCAAACCAACTATCGCTTTACCGAAACGGACGTTCCTACACGGTTGAAAATTTTAGTATGATTTTAGTATGATGATGAGAAATCATAGTTAGAAACCGTTGAGTCTATATTCTACATTCTATAGAATCAACAACTCTTCTGTCAGCTGACGCTACCCTGGCATTCATGGTTTAAAATTTGAGAGAAGGACCATTGGTTGACCGAATGAAAACCTCTTTGGTCCTTAGCATCCACAAGGTACGCAAGTCCAAAGCACTTTTAGCTCAGACGTCAATTTTAATAGAATAACTAGAAACGAAATAATTAATATAACTGTCCATCTTATACAACGGCTTCCTTCAACCCTAGCTCCAGATGAAGCTTCATACTCAACATAAAAGTGAAGCCCCCAAGCACGAAGGAAAATCTTTATCAAGAAGATTGCTAAAAAGGCTTCATATTGCAATAAACAAAGAGGTTAACAAGAAAATTTCACACAAAGTAAATCAAGGTTGATTATGTTATTATGTAGATTATTTCAAACTATTTTTTGTAATGCACGATGTTTTTATAAGTGTTCCATAAACAATACCGGTATCTCGGTTTTGTTGTCAAGTAATACTGAAATACCGGTATTCATATTTTAGACAGAAATTGGATGCCCTAGTGCCGGGGGATTGGCATTACGCTAAATCCTAACAAAATCAACTGCACTCTCTTTACTAACCGGAGGGAAACTGTCCTTTCGCCGAAAGCCCTGGGAGGGGTGGGGGGGGAGGGGTAACTCTTCAACTGTCTACGGGGGTTAAATATCTGGGTGTCATACTTGATCAGAAATTGACATGGAATCCTAACTTAAATCATCATCTTACCTGCCAAAAAATGATTGACAAAACTACCGGACCGTCATAAGACCTATATTCTTTTACGCGGCGTTTTGTGTGGAGCAGACTGGTACACGGAGAATAATGGACAAGATCCGTAATCTGTGTTGGTGCAACTGGAGCAATGAGGACTTGTCCAAGAGCTGCTCTTGAGAGAATACTGGGGCTCTCACCACTGCACTTTCACATTAAAAAAGTAGCCGGTTCAAGAGGTCTGAGCCTAAAAATTATAGCTAAATTTAAAACCGTTAGGCCAGGACACAACAGTTTCCAACATAAATTAAATTTTAAGAAGGAATTGATCCAACTATCGGATTTGATGGTAAGGACAATCGACTGTAGGAGGAATGTTACCATTAGTTCTGTATGGTATATGGATTGGTCGAAAACAGACGGCGGTAGCAGTGCAGGGATGGTCGGGCCTGAGACCTTAGAAGCTTTAGTGTTAAACTCGAAATTGATATGGAGCTGCTACTGTAATTTATTAGAACTGGGTAAAGTAAATAAAGTCAACCTTTTTTGGTCTCCTGGCCACTCCAACATTAGAGAAAATGAGGCAGCAGACCTATGTGCAAAAATGGGAGCAAGCCGAGATTTCCTGGGTCCCAGTCCTACTATTTTGCTTTTTCCAAAAACCCATTTGGCAGATGGTATAAGGGACTGGGAGCTGAATTATAGGAAATTACTCTCGGAGTCCTCAATTGGGATGAGACAGGCCAAGAAATTATTCAGTTAGAATATTATACGTATGAGAGGCACAGAGGATAGATCGCCAACCCCTAAGATCCCTTACCTGGTTTTTAACAGGGCACGGCCCTTTTAACGGCCATCTACATAAAATGGGAAGGTCCCTTACGGACCAGTGCCGATTCTGTGACTGCGCTAAGGAGACATCGGAACACCTACTCTTTACATGCGATGCTATCATCCTAAAAAGATTAAAGTTCCTCAATGCGTACATATTCCAGTGGCCTAACGCCGACCCACTGGATATGCATCAGACAGCGGCGTTTATAAAGTATATAGACCTACATTTTATGTAAGAATCTCTAGGGATGCACAATAGGCCTCAATTTTGGTCGCAGTGCTCTGGGCTACAAACACCCACCTTTTTGAAAAAAAAAAAAAAAAAAAAAAAAAAAAAAAAAATTAGACGCCGTCTATTGTTTGTACGCCACAATGTCATTTGTTGTCCCGATGATAGAGATAGATCCACAAGTACATGATCCAGTTCAATGTTATGGAGGTGTGAATTATATTCTCGGTACAAACAGAAAAAAAAAATGATTCTTTGGCATACACTGCAACGACATATGCTCAATTACCGCTGCCGCATTCAGATGAAATTCCTATTACGGAAAGATCAAACCCTATTGAAGAATATTTACCACCAACATTTGAATCTGATGAAACCGGAGAAACACCTGTATCAATATATCAACCATTAAATGTCACTGCACCATGCAATTACATTGAAATCTCCCAAAATCGTTTGGATATTATGGGACGACGCCTGAAACTAAGGCAGCGGCCATCTATTCTTATGTCAAAGGATTTAAAACAAGTGAACATTTTGCCTTCAAATGTTCGGATATATAGAGCAATAAATCGTTATCGTCAATTTACGATTTTTTTTAAATCAATTGAGAATAATTCACTCGCTTTTTGCACTGATACCCGTGGTTTGGTTTCCACAATGCACGTTATCAACTCAAAAAATTCCGTTCCAATTGCACTCAGCACAAACACAAAGGAAACTTATGCATCAATGAAAAAATTATTGATTTGAATAAATACAACGACCATCAGTGGAAAGTTTTATGTGCTTGTGCAATACACGTTTTAAAGGCGACCAGTACAATGAACGGAAATGGGCTTTACGTTAGAACAACAGATTGCGACAGGACAAAATCGCTGAGACTCCACTTGTGCCAATTGAAAAAATATTGTTACCACCGATTCATATTTAGCTTGGAATAGTTAGAAATCTTACACATAACAGGCTTAACTACACACTGTGAACTGTTTTATTTGTGGCAAAATCAAGCATACTTTTATTATTATGGAATTTATTAATGTAAGTATTATGGTATAACCTAATGCAGTCGCAATCACAACTAAACTAACTAGACGGTAAACACAACTTGAATAATAAGTTAATATTACGTAAAATATTACAGGGTGCAGATTAAGAACGAGTACATTACATCCCTCTACCTTTGTTTAGGACACAAACATATGTAGAAGGAGTTGCTTTGGGGCTGGCTGATCTACAAAGGGAAGCTTCATCGGTTTTAGATGGTGTCTTTTTTGCTCGTTCCTTTTAAACAATATGGTTGATTGTAGCGTGCCGAATGTTGATGGTTGAACATAATTCGGTGTAGAAATAACGTCTTCCAAATTGGCCACATCATTTGGAAGAATCGATTTAGGTTCAGCTATCGGAATGGTAGTTGTATTGTCCATCTGTTCATCGGTTGCTCGGCTTCGCAACTGATCAATATGACGTCTCATTGATTGTCCTTGTTCAGTCTCTACAGCATAAGAAATAGGCCCTGTTGTTCTTATAACAGAAGCAGGTATCTACTTTGGACCATACGATTAGTTTCGCGCCCAGACTGTGCAATTCTCAGACATTTTGGACGAGTTCGGCGGGTAATCCTGAGTCCCCCCATTGCATGAGATAGTTGCTTTCATCAAGGATCTAAAGCTTTACTTGTTGTGCCAGTAAAATTTGTTGAGTGAAAATTGGAATACTTTTAGAAAACAGTGTAGATTTGTTATTTAGATATAAACTTCATTCCGATTAACTCGAATCCAATAGATATATCCAGTAGATAGTGACGTTCATCAAGCAACTGTTAGTTATATAGTAAAATTGGTTGAGTGGAAATTGGAATACTTTTAGGCAACAGTATACATTTTGTTATTTACGTGTAAACTTCACTTCGATTAACGCCAACCCAAAAGATACGCATGAGATAGTGGCTTTCATCAAGGATCTGAACCTTCACTTCTTGTGCCAGTAAAATTTGTTAAGTGAAAATTGTAATACTTTTAGAAAACAGTGTAGATTTTGTTAGTTAGATATAAACTTCATTCCGATAAACGCGAATCCAATAGATATATCCAGTAGATAGGGACGTTCATAGAGGAAATGAGCCTTCACTTCACGTGCCGGTAAAATTTTTAGAGTTAAAATTGGAATACTTTTAGGATACAGTATACATTTTGTTATTTAGGTATAAACTTTACTCCGACTAACGCGAATCAATAGATATATCTGAAAGGGACGTTCATCAAGGACCTGAGCCTTCATTTCACGTACCAGTAAAATTGTTTTAGTGAAAATTGGAATACTTTTAGGCAACAGTATACATTTTGTTATTTAGTTGTCAACTTCACTTTGATTAACGCCAACCCAATAGATATGCATGAGATAGTGGCTTTCATCAAGGATCTGAACTTTCACTTCACGTGCCAGTAAAGTTTGTTGAGTGAAAATTGGAATACTTTTAGGGAACCGTGTAGATTTTGTTATATAGATATAAAATTCACTCCGAATAACGCGAATCCAATAGATATATACAGTAGATAGGGACGTTCATCAAGGAACTGAGCCTTAATTTCACGTACCAGTAAAATTGTTTGAGTGAAAATTGGAATACTTTTATGCAACAGTATTCATTTTGTTATTTAGTTGTAAACTTCACTCCGATTAACGCCAACCCAATAGATATGCATGAGATAGTGGCTTTCATCAAGGATCTGAACCTACACTTCACGTACCAGTAAAATTTGTTGAGTGAAAATTGGAATACTTTTAGAAAACAGTATACATTTTGTTATTTAGGCATAAACTTCACTCCGATTAACGACAACGCAATAGATATGCATGAGATAGTGGCTTTCATCAAGGATCTGAACCTTCACTTCTTGTGCCAGAAAAAATTTGTTGAGTGAAAATTGGAATACTTTTAGGAAACAGTGTAGATTTTGTTATTTAGATATAAACTTCATTCCGGTAAACACGAATCCAATAGATATATCCAGTAGATAAGGACGTTCATAGAGGAACTGAGCCTTCATTTCACGTACCAGTAAAATTTGTTGAGTTAAAATTGAAATACTTTTAGGATACAGTATAGATTTTGTTATTTAGGTATAAACTTCACTCCGATTAACGAGAATCCAACAGATATATCCGAAAGGGACGTCCATCAAGGACCTGAGCCTTAATTTCACGTACTAGTTAAATTGTTTCAGTGAAAATTGGAATACTTTTAGGCAACAGTATTCATTTTGTTATTTAGTTGTAAACTTCACTCCGATTAACGCCAACGCAATAGACATGCATGAGATAGTGGCTTTCATCAAGGATCTGAACCTTCACTTCTTGTGCCAGAAAAATTTGATGAGTGAAAATTGGAATACTTTCAGGAAACAGTGTTGATTTGGTTATTTATGTACAAACTGCACTCCGATTAACGCGAATCCAATAGATATATCCAGTAGATAGTGACGTTCATAAAGGACCTGAGCCTTCATTTCATATGCCAGTAAAATTTGATGAGTGAAAATTGGAATACTTTTAGGACACAGTATACATTTTGTTATTTAGTTGTAAACTTCACTCCGATTAACGCCAACCCAATAGATATGCATGAGATACTGGCGTTCATCAAGGATCTGAACCTTCATTTCACGGGCCAGTGAAATTTGTTGAGTGAAAATTATTATAGTTTTAGGAAACAGTGTAGATTTTATTATTTAGGTATAAACTTTACTCCGATTAACGCGAATCATATAGATATATCCAGTAGATTGTGACGTTCATCAAGGATTTGAGCCTTCATTTCACGTACCAGTAAACCAGATGATGTTGAATGTCGCCAGAACTCTCCTTATTAAGAAAATCTCTCGTCATTTTGACCATTATCTGTGACTCCATACCATCCACCTGCTTATTTGCACTTGGATGGTATAGAGTCACATACACCGAGCGAATACCATTCGTATCACATAATTGTCGGAATTTCGCGGAGTCAAAACTGTACCGTTGTCACTCACAATGATCTCTGGAAATAATTGAGTGGGAAATACCTTGCGAATAGCCTGAATGCCACAGGAAGCTGTTTTTGTGACTACTTGAACTACTTCTAACCACTTGGAGTAAGAATCGATGAGTATAAAATAAGTTTTACCATTATGAGGTCCGGCATAATCAATATGGATTCTCGACCATGGTTTTTTCATCTCCTTCCATGTCCGCATCTAGTTTGGGCCACCACACGTAATTTCTTGCTAGTGCCTTCATTCTAACAATACCCGGATGAGCAGTGTGTAGCGCCGACAAAATTTCTGCACGGTGACATGGTGGAATTAGTACTTTATATCCCAAGAGGAGGCATCTTTGAGTGTACTCACTTCGGCATGACGAACCCAAAATGGCTGGAAGTTTTCAATGGGTTTACTCTCTGGCCAGCCCTGCAGTGTCGACTGAAGGATCTGCGAGAGAACTGGATCTTTGTTTGTAGAAGCGGCAATGTCATCGGCATGAACGGTCGGCTTGTGTACCGTATCTATATGCAGCACTTCTTCCTCCTCTGTGACGATCGTAGTGCCCGGAACGTAAAGTCTACTAAGATCATCACAAATTCCAAAATCGTTCCCGGCACGGTAGACGAGTTTGAATATTTAGGCATTCATGAAAGTACTCCAACGAATGATTCTCGGCGATGGAATTTGTGGAGTTGGAACCTCTGTGGTAAAACGACCAAGAAGCGGCTTATGGTCCGTCACGATAACGAACTCTCGACCGTATAGAAAATCATGGAACATTCTCACTCCCACAATAATCGCCAAAGCCTCGCGATCACCTTGGCTGAATCGTCATTCTGTTTGGTCATCATTACTGTTCATTAGCTGTGGCCGGTGTTGCTTGATGTTTAGGCACGATTTGCTTCACTTCGTGAGCTTCAGCAATGACCTGTTGATTCTTCTAGGCAACTTTTGCGGCAACGCTGCGATCGATAGCAGTGTTGTAAATCCTTCTCAGCCGCAAACCAGGAGAGCTCGTAGCATGCGATCTAGGCTATCCTTGTGGAAATTGCAACTTTTGGCAAGACGTCGAAGCTCGGCTACGTAATCGGCGATGTATTCTCCAGAACGTTGATCAAACGTTCATCAACTCAAAAGTATCCGCCCCGTATAATTTAAGAAACGTGGCCCGCTTCAATTGCACATCTTCGATTTTGTTGGCCTCACAAAACAGTTCAAAAGTTCTTTATGCGTATAATAAATTCGACCGAATGCATGCTTTATTAAACACGCACAAACGCAATTTTGTTGTTTTTATAAACTCTAATATTAATTTAGGATAAAATTTATTCGCATTAATAGAGCTGTTGTGAATGTGACGGAAAAATTTGTATATTTGTATCGTATTATTATAATTCGCTAATACAATCTGTGTACAACACATTCTATGAATATAATGTATAATTGATGTACAATCAGTCCAGTAGCCATGGACTGAAGAGAGGATTGATTTTTATTTTATCATAAGCTTATCAGTTCGAAATTGGATTAAATTCTCTTACAATTTTCCTTTTCCATATTTTTTGTTTTCTATTCTGTGTCAGAAAACAAATTAGGGATAAATTAGTGTGTTGATTCTTATTTAATTCTAATTATTTTCTACTCTAATTTTTTACTAAATTAATTCCTCCGACCTTATTCCGTTGCAGCATTTAAGATGTTCGACTCTGTTTCGATACGAAATTCCCGCATTTCACAAAATTACAATATTAAGGTGTTAATACAGAATTATTTGCCACACCTCCGCAGTTTAGTGATATTATGTGTAAAAAAAAAATCCTGGTAACTAGCTAATAAAATCCTTATCGGTATTTAGTATATGTTATATACAAACAAGCAGATTATCAGAAATCCCGCATAATAATATCAACCATTCAATACATAAAAAAAAAATAATTAAACCTCAATAAATTATATCGCGTTAATTGCTGTTACATTAAAAATTATAAAATTACAATATATCACTTATCTACGTATGTACGAGAATCGTTAATTATTGCAAACGACGACGACGACGACGGGGTAAACATGATGATGGTAATTATTGAATTAGTTTATGTTGTGTTTTATGCAGACATAAATTATTTGTACATATAGCCGTATATTTGCGCTATGCTGTATTCATTCAAATTTTGTTTTTGTTGTGCTTATTGATTTCTTTATGAAAAGTAGCATAAAAAACTCGCAAACAAAAACCTTTAATTAAATTTAATAAATATACCAAAAAAAAAAAAAAATGAGTTGTTAACATGCAATTTGTATGTTGTTGGCAGTTTTTAATTTTGATATTTTAATTTTTTATTTTTTTTTGGTTTTCGTTTCAACCGAACGACTCGTATAATGTTTACTGGGCATATTTTTCTGTTTCAATAGATTACGCTGGGGAGTTTGTTGGTTTTTTTTTTTTTTTCAATTTTCGATTTGGTAATATATCGAAATGCTATTAGGGAATGTATTTATATGATATGGGAATTTTATGTTTTAGGTTTTTCGAAAAAAAAAACCACGAGTGATGTAATAATTATGTATGTCAAAATATCCATTAAAAAAATCATTCCAAGTTTGACATTTCAGCGATACATGATTTAATCAAGCGAATGCTTTCTTCGCAGAAAAAATAAAATGGGGCAGATGCGTTAAGTTAAAAAATTATATCTCTGACCAGAACTTTATTCCCTCTTGTGTTCAAAGTTATTACTTGGAAATGAGCTTTATGGTACCAACCAAATGGTGTTTTAGTTAAAGCTTTTGACTATCAACCTTATATTTCAATTCTTTAGGAGGCCACATAGAACTATTCGCAATGTGCAAGTGGCTACTGCTTTAGGTAGCACGTTAAAAGCAAACTACGAAAGAGTTTAAAGTCTACCACGGAAACAGTATTGATATTTGACAGATAATAATTTAAAACATTTGTAACGGCTAGCATCGCTTGACCAGGGGTGCTATTCTTGAAACATTACGAAAACTTTCGTATTGCGAGTTAGTGTCAAAGTATTACGAAAACCCTAAAATCGTATTCTTGAAATCGAATTACGAAAATTTTCGCAACGGAACGTTACTAAAATTTTCGTAATGGTTTTTTCGTTTCCCATTGCATTTCGTAATGAAATCATTTGGATTTTTGTGTTAATTATATTGATAAGGATGTTCATAAAACTCAATATTTTCTATTCTCAATATTTTATAAAAAAAATGAAAACAAAAGCGTAACTTTTTTTTCTTGGTTTCACGTGTTCTTAAAAATATGTATTATTTATTTCGAGATAACGATGTACATACTTGGGATATTTTTTTAAATGCTTGACCACTTTCTAATTTTAAACAATACGTGTAAGGGTATGAGATTTTTTCGTAATTGACAATTGGCTATAGCGGACAAAAATGGAATATGTGATTCAATACAACAAAAATATGTTATTTAAAGCTATATTGCCTATTTAACTTTTATATTTATTTGTTAAAATTGTAATGATTGGAAATTAATTAATGCAATGTGTAATTTAAAGTGTGATTTTTATCATTCATTAAGTTCATTTGGAACAATTTTGTTTTATCATTTTAAATGCCCTGTCTTCAAACATTACGAAAATTTTCGTAATGCACAATATTTTCGTAATCGTAATGGTGAAATCATAAATTGGTATTCTTGAAGCCATTACGAAAATTACGAAGAGAGGAATAAAAAACTAAGAAGATTTCGAAAGAGATGATTAAAAATGTTAGTTTAGTTTAGTATAACTGAGAATATTAAGCGAAGCGGACGCTTTCTTTACTTAAAATTATAAATTGTTCTGAATTTTTGTCAATAATGGCTTATTTATTTAATATTAAATTAAATATATTAGAAATGATTGTGTATGCTACTTTTTCTTTTAAAGGGAAAATTACTTCGGTCTAAAAAGACCAATGTATTGAAATCTTGCCAAAAATGGCCAAAAATTTGTTTGATCCAAAATCATTTATCTCGACGTTTTGAAAATCCTTGAGTCCGAAAAAGAAAAAAAAAAAATGTCTGTCCGTCTTTCTGAACGTCTGGATGTCTGTACCCATGATATCTCGAGAATCTCTTATCCGATTTAGAATTTTTTTTCCAAAAATCGGTTTTTATGGTACGGCGGTACATATGATTGTATGATGGTACGATTGAACGATGATATAATGTTATGTCGTGTATGATGGCATGATGGTTTGATGGTATGGTAGTACGACGATATGATCCTATGCAATGCCACTACATAAAAAGCCATGAAAAAAAAAACTTGTAGTGGTGTTAAGGCAATAAAGATTTTTATTTTCCAATGGAACGTAAACACAATCATATGGGATTTTGTGTTGCCTTTATTTTCAATTTAAATGAAAATTTTTATTGATAAATAGAAATAATTTTAAATTAAATACAATCTGTTTCGTCGGCAAGTGACCCCTTGTGTGTTGATGATAGCTTTTCACATTTTTCATCATATCTCCCAAGTTATGGGCTCGATTTTAATTCTGTTTGCGGTTTTTTAAAGCTTTTGAGTCACTTTATTGGCTAATTTGCACACTAAGCCAGGTTTTTGTAAAGAATGTAACAAATTATGGGAAAATCACATTTTTTTACTTAAACGATTTTTTTATTTAAAAAAACCTCTACTTTTTAAAAAAAATCAACTGTAAGTCAAAAAAATGTCCCATGGCATGGTTATTTTATTTATAATTATTAAAACATTGTTACTACCTAACTCATAAAATATTCGAACACCAATTTGTCGAAAAAATGGCGTTTGTAGCCGTTTAGGTATAGTGATGTTATCTAACCAAATCTTTTAAATGATCGAAAACTCAAATTGGTAAGTAATATTAAATAGTTCAGTTGTTCGCTAACCAATCGTGTGACACTTTCACACATGTACTCTCAGTGTTCTGTGTTTTAACAATTTTAAGTTTGTGTGAAAATTAAAAGGACAGTTTGTGTTAAGTAAACGCTTAATCATTACAATGACACATTTGCGTGATCCACCACCTTCTCATGTAGCCAATATGCATTTTGTAAACCTGTTCTCTAATGGAAATGCACGCGTTGCTGTCGAAAAATACAGGCGTCGATATCCAACAGGCCAGTACTTGGGTATAAGACATTCATTGCAATACATCGACGTTTTACCAAACAAGGATTATTCCAACAACAACACGAGTCCAGCGTGAATATTAACGTACACGTTGGAAGAGGATTTATTACGATTAATACGCGCTGAACCTACTACAAGTATCAGCCGCCTGTCTATTAGATTAGGCATATCGAGGTCAAGAACGCCTTAATCCTTATCACTTTCGTCGTGCTCAACATCTAGGAAATGTGGACCATCGTGCCAGATCAGTTTTTTGTAACTGGATAATTTCACAGCAAAGAAGTGATGTCAATTTTATAAGGAGAATATTTTAGACAGATAAAGCTACTTTCAGCAGGGCGGGTATAACAAATTATAGAAACCCCATGTTTGCGCTGTCGAAAACCCAAACGTCGTAAGGGAGACAGCTTTCCAGAGCCAATTTGCTATAAATGTATGGGCGGGAATGATCCACGATTAACTTATCGGACCTTACGTGGTAATAAACAGGCTTAATCAACACGTATTATTAGAATTTTCAGGAATCACGTTGTCATGGAAAAACTGCCATTGTTGAGGAGAAGGCGAATGCAGCTGCAATTAGATGGAGCTCCAGCACATTTTGCAAAGATAATACGTGATAATTTGAATGAAAATAATCCACGGTGGATCGGTAGAAGAGGTCCTGTAGCCTGGCCGCCAAGGTCCCCTGATCTTACGCCCCTAGATTTTTATTTCTGACAGCAAGAATTTTCGCTGCTGCAGCAGAAATAAGAGGCAACCCTTAACAATTGCGTTGGACAACAACTAGTGTGATCAGGAGAGCCCTTGTTTGTTTACAAGAGAGTGGAGAGCATTTCGAACATGTCATTTAATTAAAAATGTTTAATAATTTGTAACAAAAATTGTTTTTATTGATTATTAATAAAATAGTATTATTTTATTTCTTTGACTTTAATTTAAATAACTTTTTTGTTTAATTTCCCTACTTTCTCTAGGTGACTTTTGCGCGGTATTTTTAAGAGTTAGCTAGTAAGAAAGTTTTGTCAATTTGTAGATATTATGCTGTAGATTAATAATAATAATTAAAGTAATTAACTTAATGGGACATTTTCACGGTTTACAGTTCAGTTTTTTAAAAAGTAGAGGTTTTCTTTACTAAAAAAAATGTTATTTTCCCGAAATTTTTTACATTCTTTAAAAAAACCTAGCTAAGTGCGCAAACTATCAAATAAAGTGACTCATAAACTTCATCTTTTCAAAAACCGCAAACAGAATTATAATCGAGCCCATAACTTGAAAATGAGACACCCACCTTAAAGGATTTTTTGCGATAATTTTACCTAAATATTCAGAATTTTCCGGGCGGTCACTTGACGACCAAACACATTGTATATCTTGCAGCTTGTACAAAATTTTAATTGAAATTTTGCATTTTAGTAAATTGATTTTTAGCGAAATTTAGGGAAATCATTAGGCTTCGTGTTTTTTTTAAATTTCTTTTCGTAGATTACTAGATTAGTTTTATTATAAATCATGGCTGTTTATGTAGTAGCATTGGTAAAGTAATAAAACTAATCTAGTAATCTACGAAATGAAATTTAACAAAAAAGCACGGAGGCTGACGATGTTTGAGAATAAAAATCAATTTACTAAAACGCAAAATTGTGAATTAAAATTTTATTAATTTTAATTAAAATTGTGGACAAGCTGCAATTCGATATATTTAATTTAAAATTGTTTATATTTTTCAATAAAAATGTTCATTTAAACTGAAAATAAAGCCAACACAAAATAATTCCAATATGATTTTGTTTATGTTTCATAGGAAAATAAAAATCTTTATTCGCCTGGGGATTTGACTGTTTAGACTGATGTCACGGCTGTTTATGTAGTGGCATTGTCCTTTGATTCTATGGCGATATGATTTTAGATCGTACTGTCGTACGATACTATTATGGTATGATGGTATGATTGTATGACTTTACGTACCATTAGTATTAGCCGCCTGTGACGGTATATCAATCCAATTCCAATTACAACACGCGACATTTAAAAATACATCCCAAATTGTCAATTAGTATTGTAGCTATTACCCTTATTTTTAAGAAAATAATAAACATACCACAAACAAATAGGTACCCTTTTTTTTGTGGTAATAAAATAATAAATATTTAGCGAAATGTAAATACATATTATTTTTAACCATCAACAGAAATTATTGAGTTTTATGAACGTCTTTGTATGAATATAATTAAAACAAAAATCTAAATCATTTCATTACGAAATGCAATAAGAAACAAAAAAACCATCCGAAAATTTTAGTAACGTTCCGTTGCGAAAATTTTCGTAATCCGGATTTCAAGAATACCATTTTAAGAACTTACATTTTCATCTTCTCTCTCGAAATTTTATTATTTCTTTTTGCCTCTCCTCGTTATATTCGTAATGGTTTCAAGAATACTAAATTATGATTTCACCATTACTATTACGAAAATAGCATTACGAAAATTTTCGGTTACGAAAATTTTCGTAATGTTTCAAGAATAGCACCCCAGAACTTTATGTCTACCTTTAGGATACGTTCCCAGGATTTATATAGTGAGAAATTAGCTATTGAATTTGAAATCCGGCACCTTGAAGGTGATGGGGAGACCAAAAGGCAAATCTATATGAAGATTTTTGCAAAGAAGAAGCTTCCATCACGGGTAAACCAACTCAGCCACATAGAGTAGCTTTAGTACATCCTCATAATGAAGTCTCTATATGTGTTTTTAAGATACAACATCTTCAAATAAAGTTATTGAATTGTATTCAAAACCCCAATTGGGACACGAATGAATATTTTGCATTAATTTCAAAATTATGCCATCTAAAAGCCAGAGGTGAACGTATTCTGAGTTTGGAAGTCATCAACATCCCTTTTAGAAATTTGCCAGCGATTTTCTTTAAATGAGCAAACTTTACTGGAGGCTCTTCTTGACATTAGCACCACTCAAATAAATGCCGACGACCTGTTGGAATTAATGGTAAATACACCACACCCAGTGCCGCTCGTAGAATCAAGATTTAATCCTGAAAGTGCTGATTTTTCAGTAGAAAATAATGCGATTCAGCTTAATATTCAGTCTAAATCCCAATTCCCTATACTCCAAATGGAAATACTATAAGTCAGACTAGTAAGGATGTCGGAACCTCTATTAATATAGAGGCAGCAGATACCACCACCCGTGATAGAACCACCGGTTTTACAGCATTCATCACCGTCTCATCCAAATATCCCTACTTTTCACGACGAGGCCACAGGACGATTACTCACTGCCTCTTTGGAAGCCTCCAGAATAATCATCATTTAAAACTCCAGTACATAAATGGGGTATCTCATTCGACGGATCTACATCCGGGCTAGCGGTAGAAAGATTTCTCTATCGTGCTGTGCATATGGCTAAGATCAATAATATACCATTAACCAAATTGAGCAACGATATGCCGTCTCTGTTGAGAGGTGCTTCTGGTGAACATTATTGGCTAGTGCTTGAAAGACAACCGGGTTGTGACTGGAATCAATTTAAAACAGCTTTCACTCATCAGTTTCAGAACCGACGGACTGATGTAGATATTTTACATCTGATAGATGCTCGAAGACAACGTCCCAGAGAACCATTCACTGAATTTTATTATGATATCTGAAACTTCCTTCCGCAATTCCTTTAAAAGTTCCATTTTCAGATCTTCAAATTCTGGAGATTCTGAAGAAAAATATGCGAGCTGGATTACAGATCCACTTGGAAGGTAGACAAATAGCATCAGTTGCAGACTTAGTCAGTATCTGTGTAGCCACGGAAGACATCTGGCGAAATGTCAGGCTGATGCCCGAGCAAATTGTGCAAAGAACTTCTCAGGTTGGTCGGGTGAATAAAATGGTAGTTCGTGGTCAGGAAGACGTTAGCGTTTATGCGCAAACATCGACACAAACTCCAAATTGTGATCCTCGCATGACATTTGTTGCTCAACCCCATACATCTGCACTTGAACCAGATATTTCAAGTGTTAATCCGGTTAATTTGGAAGCTTTTCATACGAATTCAACCAACCCATCAAAGCTGTCTCAAGGTCCAGTACAACTACCTCCAGTTTCTACTATTTGTTGGAATTGTCGACGAATGAGACACCCTTATATGGATTGTGATCTAGTGCGTAACCACATATTTTGTTATGGTTGTGGTATCCCAAACGTATTAAAGCGGCATTGCATTTTTTTGTAATCGAAAAATTCCGCCTTTAACCCCAGTCAAGGAGACATCAACTGGCGGATCGAGTCGTTCTCCAATACAAATTCTTCAGAGATCCGCAAATCCAAATTAAATATCTTCAAGTACTCATCTTCCGAAATAAAAACATACCGGATTCGTCGTTCCAATAATTCTTTTAAATCGCGACAGCAAATGTATTGAAATATCTCTCAAACTAAGTTTTGCAGTTCCATTGAGTTTCTTCAAGACAATCGTCCCTATGCAACAGTTTCCATTAATGGTACAGAAGTTCAAGGCTTGCTTGATATTGGAGCTAGCATCTCCGCCTTAGGAACTAACGCACTTCAATTCATTGAGGACCATATAATTTACCTCTTCATTCAATCCCAGCATTTGTTCAAATTGCTTATGGTTCTCTGCTTAAAATTCATGGATTTGTAAATGCTAACATTTCATATAATAATTAAACTATTGAAATTAAGCTATTCATTGTTCCGGATATACAGCAAACGCTTTACTTAGGCTGCAATTTTTGGCAAAAATTTGGAATCGAACCTTCCATAATTTCATCGCTTGCGTCGTCTTTACCTGATCGACGTTGGGGATGCTCAACCAGTTAACAACAAATCTATAAAGAAATAGACCGAATGTTAGATTTGGATGTCATAGAAAAGAGCCATAGCGCTTGGAGCTCCCCAATGGCGACTGTGCCAAAGAAGGACGGTGGTGTTCGACTTTGCCTTGACGCTCGACGGCTGACCAGCTTAACCAAGAAGGATGCATTCCCTTTGCCACTGATTGACGGTCTGCTAAGCAGGTTGGATCGTACCCGGTTTATTTCGAGTCTGGATTTAAAGGATGCCATCTGGTAAATACCTTTGGATCCAGCCTCGAAAGAAAAAACAGCGTTTACCATCCCGGGACGACCATTATATCAGTTTAAAGTCATGCCCTTCGATTTTTGTAATGCGCCTCAGACCTTGTGTAGATTGATGTCCAGTGTGATTCCTCATCAACTGCATGACCGGGTGTTCGTTTATTTGGATGACTTGCTTGTAACTGCTGCTGATTTTGATGAGCATTTATCGTTGCTTCAGGATGTCACCGAAAGACTGACAAAACCTGGTCTGACGATAAATGTGCAGAAAAGCAAGTTTCTTCTGAAAGAAATCGAATACCTGGGTTATGTTGTTGGTGAGCGAAGATTGGAACTTAATTCGGGCAACGTCGAAGCCATTCTCAAATTCCCTAGACCGAAGAACATTCGACAAATGAGACGGTTTCTTGGTGTCACGGGATGGTATCGCCGATTTATAAATTGGTACTCCACTATATCTGTCCCTCTTTCAGCTCTGCTAAAAAAGAACCGGAAGTTTGTGTGGTTCGAAGAAGCTGAATTGGCGTTTGAGACATTGAAGCAGGCACTAGCATCAGCACCAGTTCTTGTCACTCCAAATTTCAATGCTTACTTCCACAGCTCATCTACCGGATATTCCACAATATAAACTGCTTATTCCTAAATCACTTAGACTTAGCTTGCTGATTGCCCAGAATCTGTGCAAGAAGTATGGGGTCAGGCATGTTTTTACGGCAAAATACTCACCGCAAAGAAATGCCTCAGAGCGAGTTAATCGAACTTTGTTAGCTTCTTTGCGGGCGTATATTAAAACTGATCAGCGGGTCTGGGATTTAAATTTGTCCGCCGTAACTCATGCTCTTCGCAATGTAATTCACGATTCCTTCCAGTATTCCCCTCACTTAATTGTTTTAGTCAGCATACCGTTTCGCATAGTTCCGATATTATTCATCCAATATTTACACGGCTTTGAGACATCTCCTGCATGTGAGTCATCCCACGATTTGTAACGGCCAGCATCGTTTGACGTTTCAAGTGGTTTAAGACCCCTGTGGGAATAGAATTGTGGCCAGTTAAGAAAAAAAAAATGAAATAAAAATCAAGTTATTGTGAAGGGGAAAACCAACTGGATGGTCCCGTTCAAAAATAGAAAAAAAAAATAAAAATTTAATAATAATTTTGGTGATGGGTGGGCTAAGTATTGTTATCAAATTGTATTGATGGGTATGTTACACATTCCTAAAACCTTTTTTTATCTTGCTATATTTAGGAATACGTATTACTTCTCTTCCTTCCAATACTTTTTCTAGTTATTTCATTAATATAAACTGCAACCTAATTTTATTAGGTAAATATCCGGCAATATTATTACCATTCACAATTTATTCCTAACCTTTATAAGTAGCTGACCTTACATAATATTAATTTATTACAAACCCAATGTAAAAGTTGACCTACTCATATTAAATCACTTCAAACTGAAATAATTTTCATCTCTTTATATTTAACTCCATTAACAAACATCCTTCAACCGATCGAAAACAAACTCCGGAACAACAACAACAACAAAGTAATCTAAAAAGCATAAAATACATAATTTTCAAGTGGTCTTCCAACCATGAAAATGATTATTCAATACACAGAGAGAAAAGCAGCATAGAATAAATAAATAAACTCTAATTCTCTTTGTTTCTGTTAATTTAATTCGTTGTCGTCCAATTTAAGGATTTTCAATTTTTTTTTCCATTTTCTTTTTTGTCGTTATGTTTGGTGTATTGTGTTGGGAAATACGATTTTTTATTTTTTATTTTTAACAAATAAACGTCCGACTAATAGAACCACCAACAATATAGTGTGCCTAATATACAGAAGAAAAAAGGTTAAGCGCTAGCAAAAAAAAAAAAAAGAAAAAAGAGGAAGCAAAAAATTAATTAGATTGTTAAAATTTGTGTGGCTGATTGTGGTCATTTTTTTTTTAATTTTCAAGACTTGTCCAATTTATTTAAATTTCGGTTTTTACTTTTCGTTGTTATAACTGAAGCTAAAACCTACCAAATTTAACAGGAATATGGTCAAGTCGACACAATTTTTTTAGCAATAATTCACAAAATCACTTTATTTGATATTTACACAATTTTACTGTATACTTCTAATTTTTATTTCCACTAAAACACATGTTAAATCACTTTTTAATTCCTTTTTAATCTTCACACTATCGCTTACCAAATACTAGTAATCCAATTGGAATTCGTTTGCCTTTTTATATACACAAACCAAACTTTTAGAAATCTCATGACTTTTCCAGTTAGAATAGCGTAAAAACATTTAGAACAATTTTATCATGGAAAATTCCATTTTAGTACAGTTAAACATTGAGCTATTAATTTAACTTATTCTATTACACACTAGGTGTCACCGTCATAATATATTGAAATAGGACATGATATATTGTGAGATGGGGCTAAATTCACAGTACCAAATAACATAATGTAACGGTGACACCTAGTGTGTAATAGAATAAGTTAAAATAATAGCTCAATGTTTACCTGTACTAAAATGGAATTTTCCATGATAAAATTGTTCTAAATGTTTCTACACTATTAGTACTCGAAAAGTCATGAGCTTTCTAGAAGTTTGGTTTGTGTATATAAAAAGGCGAACGAAGTCAAATTGGATTATTAGTATTTTGTAAGCGATAGTGTAAAGATTAAAAAGGAATTAAAAAGTGATTCAAAATGTGTTTTAGTGGAAATAAAAATTAGAAGTGTACAGTAAAATTTTAGAATAATTTATGTAAAGTGATTCTGTGAATTTTTATTAATAAATTGTGTTATAATAATTCTTGTGTTAACTAAATAAATTCGTTGGTGATAAATTGAATTGATTTTGTTTTATTCATAATCCAGTGATACGAGCCTTAATTGACAAGGCAAAAACGTAACAATACATTAAAATGCCAGTAGTTCACCTTTTTAGTCCCAGGTGATGCTAAGAAGGTAATTTGGCATAATGACTATGGTTTATTCTGAATTTAATTATATCTGATTTCTAATTGATTCAACGAAACTATTAACCTTTAGTGAGTTTTATAGCTCAGCTTAACTTGAACTGTACTTTTGCCAAGTTTCAGCCGAACCCTAAGAAATCAAATTTCAAGTCGTTTTACTGGACTCGCCGGCATCCATGGAAATTGCCTACTCCTCCAGTTAAATGCCACTTTCCAAGCTCTTTTCTTAAATACTACTAACGGTATTTATTTAATGTGTTTCACATAAGAACTTTTTTTACCGACTGAAGCATATTGGTTAAAGTTGTGGGTTTCGCTGAGTTTGGTAAATTAACGTTTCTCTGAAAAATAAAAATTAATATTTTAAACTCAATAAGTTAATTTTTTCGACTTTAGATTAATTTTTTTATTCAAGGTAAATTTCGGTTTTCTGGATGGTAAATTCCAGAAAATATTTAACTACACTGAAACAGTAATCCTAATGTAAAGTTTCTGACAAATTAAAATTTACAAAAAACCTTACAACAGCGAAACAAGTGTAAAGCTGAAAAAAAATGTTGCTCTAAAATTGTGTAGTGGCGATTCGATGGTCAATGACAAGCCATATTAGAGATGTCTAAGTTTAATGGACCTCGAAATCATGTTGTTTGGACTCTATTTCATGTTTTGTAAAAGCCAACATATGTTTGTGGTAGAATGAACATACATTTATTTATGAGTCTACATTTTTTATTTATCAGTAACGAATTATTTCAAATAGGAGAGGCGATTGTTGCCGCCTAATAATCACATCTATAATAGACTTATAAGCTAATACTTTTTAGAAATTGGTGTTTCTTTTAAAAATGTTTTGTTTCTAGTGAATTAATTAATATGCTGCTGTTCAATGTAGATCAGAGTTACTGGGTTAATTCTGTTCCGCGCACTTGTTTGTAACATAATGCTTAGAAGATCATCGTGTCAGGGTTTCGTCTATTTTACTGGTCGTTGGAAATGAATAATTCCTCGCAGCGAATATAATTTTCCACCCAACTTAAGCTCTGATTCAATAACTTCAATTTTTATATTGTAATATTTGGTAATATTAATTGGTTAAATATCAATAATTGCAAGACCAGTATGTGTTGTAATATTTAACATACTGAGATTTTCAAACCATTGATGACAGTTGGTGCATGCAGCTCCATAAAATTTTAAGGCATTTTTAATATTTTGCAAACTTTTTTCATTGAGAACAGGTTGGACACGCATAATCGATGGTAATTGGCACTTCATAAAAAATTCAATAATTTTGCAAATATTGCAATCTTTAGCTAAATCTATGTTGGAAGTAATTTCCTCTACATTAAAACATCTCAATAGTAAATGAGTTATTCTTCTCAAGGTGCAGTGAATTGCTCCATTAGCCACAAAATAGTAAATGAAGTTAGAAAAATGTGTTTATTGTCAACAGATAATATTCTGACAATATGTGCTAGTGCATCAAAACCGCACGTATGAGTAATGGAGACTCGATAACCTTGATATATAAATGTATATCTCGATAACCTTGATATATAAATGTATAAATGTATTAAATTCAATTTTAGTGAAATAATAATTAAAGTGTAATTTTAGAAAATCCAATCCACTGGGAAGCATTTATCAGGTAATGTTTTATATTTATAGATAAAGAAATCAAAATTCTTGATTTCTAGATTAAGTGCATGATTTTAAGTTTTGTGTGGTTGTACATGGAATTTAATTACTAAAATCTAATAACTGGATCGTATTAAATTGATTCTAACTTAATTTGATATATGTCGTAGTTAATTTATACAACATAAAATTGAATTATAACTTAATTATAAAATACACAAACTTCATAAATTTTAGGTAAATTTGGGAAACGTTATATAATGCAAATAGTAAGTATAGTTTGAATAATAATTATGAATTCATTAATCTTGTTTTAATCTGTTTTTAGTGTGTAAGTGTATATTTTGGGGTACAATAATTGGTGAGGGCAAACATACTCCCACCCCTTAATGAATTGTATTACTTAATAAATAATTTAACTACCTTGTTGACTGGCCATTTCACTTCGCTCTTTGCAGTTTTTAATGTTAACACTCGTGTGATGCCGTCACTCCCAGGATGAATTGCTGTTACTTTGCCAAGTACCCATTGACTGGGATATAAATTATCCTCTCTTATAAGGACGACGTCATTGACTTCCAGTTGCTCGGTTTTGGATTTTCATTTAAAACGTTGTTGAAGTGTCGTGAGATAGTCTCGATGCCATCGCTTCCAAAATCCCTGAGTACGTTGTTTGTTTGATTGACTATCTGCTGCATCATTTGCTGTAACTCTTGGTTAGCTCCAACAAAGTTTGACCCGTTGTCACACCAAATTTCTTGAGGTTTTCTCCGTCGTACAATGAATCGCCTGAGTGCTGCCAAGAATGACGCTGTATTAAGGCTACTGACTACCTCTAAATGAACTGTTTTTACAGCTTAACATACGAAAACTGCCACGTATGCTTTTTCTGCTGGAGAGGTTTGGCGTTTACTTTTCTTAATACAAATTGGCCCCGCGTAATCTAATCCCGTTTTTAGGAAGGGTCGGCTTTGGGTACAACGGGCTGCTGGTAAATCGCCCATTTTTGCTCGTTTCTGTGATAGCGATGAGGAATGCATATGGTGCAATCGTTGATACAGCGTTTAATAAGATGTCGTGCCCCTATTATCCAATACTTGCTTCTTATGATGCTTAACGTCAGAGAATTACCAGCATGCATATGATCGAAGTGAACATCTCGAACTATTTTTTCACAAACATTGTGATTATTTCGAAGTATTATTGGATGCGTTGTCGAATACTGTAGTGAAGATTTTCTGAGTCGTCCACCTACTCAGAGTAACCTATTCGAATCAATGAAAGGATCTAGCGACGACAATTGATTTTTTGGCGATAATGATGATTCCTTATGAAGCGTTGCTAACTCGGTTTTAAATACACTTTGTTGCACTTTACGGAGAATTATAGTTTCAGCGTCCTTCAGCTCAGCTGGAGTAGTTGTATCCCTTTGGTAGTTAGTGAGGTGTCGCTTCCGTGCTGGTCTTCCAAATCTTAAAATATAGACCATTACCTTACGAATTTTGTACCGACATTAATATATTTGGACCGTTCTTCCAAACAGGCGTCATCCACATCTGCTGCTGTTGATTTTGATTTTGGCCAGCTATTTTCGTGCTCATTCAGCCAAGAAGGTCCCTCAAACCAAATCTGGAGTTTTGGTAATACTCTCGGTTTGACTCCTCTGGTTATTGCATCTGTAGGATTATGTTTTGAGTCAATATGTTGCCATTTCTTTCGAGGCAGTTCGTCCAAAATTATTCATGTCCGATTGCCAATAAAACTTTTCCATCGTCAAAGAACATCAGACAGCCAGTGGAGTACTATCATTGAATCGGTCCAGGCGGAAACCTCTATATTCCTGTACGATGGAGATTTTATGCAACTTTTTACAACCTTACATAATAAGACTGCCCCACACAATTCTAATCGCGGTAGCGATATTTGTTTAATCGGTGCAATTTTACTTTTTGCGGTTATAATGTCGACCGAAACTTTGCCCAACTCGTTGATCGCTCTTGAATATACAACGCAACCAAATGCAGCTTCAGAGGCGTCAAAAATGCGTGCAATTGATAGTGTGTTGCGCCTTCTAGTGCTGTTAAATGCCGAGGAATTTGTACTGTTTCCAATTCTGATAATGACAGATACAGTTCTAGCCATACTTTAGTGATATTGCTTGGTAAGTTAGCGTCCCACTCCAATTTAAGTAGCCATAACTTCTGCAGCAACATTTTAAATAAAGTTATTGTAGGTACAAGCCATCCCAATGGATCATATAGTTTGGCTATCGTTGACAAAATCTTTCTCTTTGTCCAATTACCTTGATCCATACTTTTCTGTATCTTGAAAAAAAAGGTATCTAATTCCGAATTCCATATAACTCCAAGAGTTTTGATGTTGGAATCGTCTTCAATAAGTTTCGGTATGGTTTTAATGTCATGCTGGGGAAACGAAGCTAGAAATTTTTGTGAATTAGATTTCCACTTTCTTAGATTGAAACTGCTCTCTCTCTCTCAAGATGTTACTTAGTTGTTCCTTAAGTAGCACAGCTTCTTGAACATTATCAGAGCCGGTGAGCAAATCATCTGTATAAAAATCATGACTAACAACATCTGCAGCCTTTGGGTAGAATATAGCAGCACTTTCGGATGCTTTCTTCAAGGTTTTTACTGCTAAATAGAGACCTATGCGTGTTTTCGGAATTTTAAGATTATTGTAGTCAGGTCACTCTGTAGATTTGGACCAACTTTTAGAACATCATTAAGAGACAATCCCGTGCTAGTTTTGCTTAAAGCGTCAAAGACGACTCTTAATTTGGTGGTAGTACTGCTGGGCTTGACGACAGCGTGATGCGGTAAATAATATTTATCTTTAATCAAAAAATCAATATCTGTATATTTTCAAATGGTACATAGCTCATGTATCCTAGTGCAATGTATTCATTCAAAAATTCTTGATATTCCGTAAAAAATTCTGGTGCTATCAAAAATCTTCTTTCCATTGCAAGTAGTCGCTGATAGGCTGCCTTATAAGACGTGCCTAATGGTGGAGGTGTTGGTTCTTTAAACGGTAGCCTAACTACGAATTAGCCATTTTCTCTTCGGGTGGTGGTTTGTTCGTGAAATAGATCACATTCATATTTATTGGAAACTGAATTGGTACGGGACGGAAGTTCTTCCACTTCCCAGAATTTTTTCAGTTCCCGATGTAGATCTTCGTTCGTGATTTGAATGACTGGATACCGTCGTCCCAAGTGGAGATTTTCCACTCCTAGTGTTGAGATTGACAGTTACGTTCCGTAGGTTTCAGTTCACACGGGGTCTGAAACCATGGTTCGAGTCTTTAAAAATTTGCTATTTCTTCCCAGATTTTAGTGCAATTTGATATGCGCGATGGAAGAGGGATTCTAAAATGATTTTTTCCCAAAGTTCTGGAATATGGGGAACTTAGTTATTCCTTAACCGATTGCGACGGGATTTACCATGTGCGTTGGAAATAGGATTCTAAAATGATATTTAGATACAGTTTTGCAATAAGGCTGACTAAAATGAAACATATATATTTTTGAACCGATTTCAGTGACATTTGCGATAACCCTAAAATTATTTTTAGATAAAGTTGTGGAATATGGCCTGTTTGCTTTGGATTAAATTTGACATGGACTACGAAAATGAGATTCTAAAGTGATTTTTCTAATTCTGGGATTCTACAGTAACATTAGAATTTTTTCTTATTTTCTTTTAATTGGGATCAAATTTCTCGGTAGATGTATAATAAATATATCAATATGAGAAACCACAATAGCTGCCAACTTCTCAAAAATATCAACAAGCAATATCACAAAATCTATTGTCTGTTGCAGTTTTCATAAACCATGCAGTTGTCAAGGATTATCTGCTATGAGGCAGATCAAAAATCGGTAAAGAAATAACCGGTAATTTCCATTCTAATTGGCTAAATACCAGAACTGTATCTAAAAACTATTTTAGAATCCCATTTCGTCGGTCAAGACACTTCATATCCTCCACTACAATAATATCATTAAGTAAAAGAGTTCCCAAATATCTACCTTGTGACTTCCCACCGCTAAGCTACTTTGCGTTCCGCAACACAATTTTTAACCCACCAAACAAATTAAATCAAAAATTATAATACGTGCATACATCAAAAACTTTAAAATGCTATTCAGTCCGTTGCTATAGCAGATACCGTGAGACTAAGGAGTATCAGCGATAGAGCGTCTCCTTGTCGCAATGCAATAAACCATGTGACCAATTATATGTCATTTTAATGTTAACCACGTAGACTGGTTGGGGGAACCAAGTTATCCGAAAATATGGCAAGACCTGGTGATTGAAGAAACAACAAATTTTAAAAACAACAAATTTATTAAAAATTCTAAATTCTGTGAAGTAGTTATCCGACAGTAAGTAGTGATAATATGGCGGTTCCAGACCACTTTTCGATCAAAATGTCGGCCATGGAATTCTGATCTAATACGGAATGCAGGCAGAGTGATTTAGCGGTGAATATAGGAGTTATAGGCGTCACCATATTTGATTTATAACAGGAATTCGTTACAAATTTGGACTACTCAAAAAGCAATCATTCTGACGAAAATATTGTGACGGTAACACCTAGTGTGTAATAGAAGAAGTTAAATGAATAGCTCAATGTTTAACTGTACTAAAATTGAATTTTCCATGATAAAATTGTTCTACACTATTCTACGGGGCTGCGGAGTCAGAGCAAAAATGTTCGGCTCCGGCTTCGGCTCCGACTCTGGAAATTTATAAACTTATTAACGACTCCGGCTCCATCTCCGACTCCGGCTCCAGCGCTCCAGCTCCGGCTCCAACTCTGGCTCCAACTCCGGCTCCAACTCCGGCTCAAACTTCGGCTCCAACTCCGGCTCCAACTCCGGCTCCAACTCCGGCTCCAACTACGGCTCCAACTCCGGCTCCAACTCTGACTCCAGCTCCTCCCCCGACATCAAAAATATGTCTTTCTATGTGTAAAGCAAATAGGGTTTTCATTTCCGTGAAACGCTGTTATTTATGTGCTGAAAAACTGTGGATATTTGGCAAGCAGGCAGTAGCTGGACTATAGTGTCTCGGTGTTATTTTACAAAGGCTGTCATCTCAATCTCAAAAGCCGATATTTTTTTATTTACTGCGGCGCTTTAACTGGGAGGGTTTCCATTGATTTATTACCGATTGAAAGGTTACATGTTTGAAATTGGTCAGGTTCAATAAGTCCCTTTTAATTCTTCTTGATGTTTTTCTTTTCAATTTTTTGTTTGGTTTAACATCAGTAATTTTCCGAGAAATGTGATGACAAAATGCTTAATTAGATTTGCGCGCTTAACCCAAATTTTTCGAATTCTCGACTTTCTACGCGTATCTCTTCATTCTGAAATGAAATTTCTCTTATAAAAATGACTCATGCGAAAACGAAAATGAAAATTTCATCGCTGAACTTCATTTTGTGATGCGCAGTTTAGCTAGCGAAATGGGAGTTTTCATATCAGAATACATATGTCTCTATTTTATCTCTACACATTTTGCACTTCATTTTTATCTTCCTGGACGATAAATGTGAATATTAATTTTGACAATTTCATTTGAGTTTTTGCATTTTGAGGATCGAAGTGAATTTTATTGTATAAAATACGTTGTCAGAGACGACATGAAGTTACACGCACTAAAATACTTACGAAACTCGTCAAACTAAATTTTGACGTCAGATTTATATTCCCATATTTTTGGAGGTCAGTGAAAATTGCATTTCACTTGAACAGCGTACTAGGCTTTAAAAAAGACGAAGATTTTTCGAGAAGAAACTCTAGCTAGTCCGATTTTAAATTCCAATTTGAACTGCGCTAATGCATATATAAATAATTGGGCTACGTAAGCAAAAAAAATCCGCAGCCGGAGTCTGTCTATTTCACAAGGCTCCGTGTCTGACTCCGGCTCCTTTAAAAATACGAAAATAAAAATAAACTCCGCGACTCCGACTCCGGCTCCGACTCCGACTCCACAGCCCTGCTATTGTTACTAGAAAAATCATGAGCTTTCTAGAAGTTTGGTTTGTGTATATAAAAAGGCGAACGAAGTCGAATTGGATCTAGTAATATTTGGTATGCGATAGTATAAAGATTAAAAGGAATTAAAAAATGATTTAAAAAGTGTTGTAGTGCGAAATAAAAATTATAAGTGAACAGTAAAATTTGAGAATAATTTATATAAAGTGATTTTGTGAATTTTTATTGATAAACTGTGTTGTAATTATTTTTGTGAAATAAATAAATTCGTTGGAGATAAATTAAATTAATTTTGTATTATTCACAATCCAGTGATACAAACCTTAATTGAGAAGGCAAAAACTTAACAATATATATATTGTACGGTGACATCTAGGGAAAAGTAGATAAAGTTATTTGATAGCGTAAATTTACTATACTAAAATGAAATTTTGTATGATAAAACTGTTCTAAATATTTTTGGAATATTGTTACTGGACTATTTTCTTAATTTAATGTTAATTTTGGTAATGAATTATTCTTGCAATAATTTTGGAACATTTTGTTGTTTTTTTATAATGTAGACAGTGTTTCCTAGCGGTGATAGTAGGAGTTATAGCATCACCATCTTTGATTTATAATAGCTGTTAGTATACAGCTTTCGTCTTTCCAGAGCGTTTGGTAAAGAGCGGACGTCTTTGATCCCAGAAAGGACATCAATTCACTAAAAAATAGAATTCCAGGTTATAATTTAAATTGTACACCCACCTTTCAAAAACCAGCAACCCTAACGCTTTCTTGTTGCGATCCCTAAATTTTTTTCCCACCAACCGTTCCTCGCTTTGACTTAGCCTTACATGATAAAATGTCTCATGATCAAAGGAATAGATAGAATTCAGCATCACCAGTGTATCATCGAATTCACTTTCCTCATCCCATATTTTGATCCCCGATTTTGATATCGTCACCTTAAAAACGATTATGAAAATCTATCGAATAGATTTCATCTTCACCAGCCCGCTGGAGATTGGTATTGTGTCAATTAGGAAAAACTACTTCACTAGAAGCAAATCCATAAAATATCTTGTCATGAATCCTGTCCGATTTCTTAACAAAATATTTTATCTCTGAATCTTTAAAGTTCCCAAGTACATTATACGGTTTTGTATTAATGTAGTGATTTAGTTTACGTTTATAAAATTCTACTTGTCCATTATTTGCCACAAACAGATTCTCCTTATCCAAGTGCAGTATGGAAGTGGACCGTCTTCGCTTATTAAAATAATTTGATTCTTCGTAAATACCTAGACACCAATTAGCACATACTTTTTAACGTTTTGAGTTGGTGAGTTGAAGCTGTGTCATAAAAGAAAATTACATTTATAATTCCTTAAGAATTAAAATCCAAACTTGTTTACCTTTTAATGTGTTCCTCATTGCCGCAGTACCCCGTTAATACCAAATCTAAACTTTGCTTATAAAATATCCTTTGCTCAATTATTTTTTTCAAATTTACTACTTACACTACTTAGGCTGTTTGCCATACTTAAGGTAAATGACATTTTCGGTAAAAAAATTAATAAATTGATGTTCTTTCTGGGATCAAAGAAGTCCGCTGTCTACCAAACTCTCTGGAAAGACGAAAACTGTATACTTACAGGTAATTTCGACAGAAGTACACGTCTTTTTGATGTGCGAACCAATTGTGATTCTCATCACAATTTGGAGCGATCCTGTTATAAATCAAAGATGGTGACGCTATGACTCCTTATATCACCGCTAGAACACTCTGCCTACATTATAAAAAACCAAAATTATTGCTAGAATAATTCTATACCAAAATTAACATTAAATTAAGAAAATAGTCCAGTAAGAATATTCCAAAAACATTTAGAACAGTTTTATCATAGAAAATTCCATTTTAGTATAGTAAACTTCACGCTATCAAATAACTTTATCTACTTTTTCCTAGATGTCACCGTACAATATATATTTTCATCCGAATGATTGCTTTATGAGTACTTAATTCCGAATCCGTAACGAATTCCTGTTATAAATCAAATATGGTGACGCTTATAACTCCTCTACTCATGGATTTAATGATAAGAGTTGCAAACTCTTTTAAAGTTAATATAGTACCTCTTATAACCCGTTTCAAATGAAATTTAAAAGATTTTATAGACACTTCCCATAATCTGTCAAAATCAGTAGAGCGTGGTATTTCAACTATGAACTTTGTTAAGGAACACATAAAAGATGCAACATACACCTTGTAAGATGATCAATAACTCACCCCAGTGTTAACGAATGGCTTTGTTTAAGTCACTCGCAATTTTACCAGCAAAGGCCAAAATATTTGGATACATTTGAGTTCATTTGATGTTTCGAAATATAGTCAAACGATGTTTTCTTTTTGCTGGCTGCTCATTGGTATAAGTCCTTGTATAATGATAATATTTTTATCTCTGTATATCGAATGCAATTTTTCAAGGTTTTGAACAATTAATTCGCCGTTGCTGCATGTGAAGCTGTTACATTTGTTATTCAACCGCAAACAATAAACTGTAATACGAATTAACTTCGCATAGGGACTAAATCGTTCAAAAATCTGTAACTTGTCATTGATTCTATATCATTTGACGTTATCAAACTAACAATTGGTTTCTCTAGTTTAGAATGTATGGACTTTTCCACCACATTTCCAGTTCGTTTAGCTGATGCGGTATATTCCTCATGAAACAATATCGGCGGGAATGTTTTGTGATAAGACATGTTGCCAAGTAAAGTTAGTCGTGTATTGTTGTATTTCGTTAATCCTGATGACCACGAATATTTTTAACTTGAACGGAGGTCTTGCAATACAGAATAAAGAAATGGTTAAGTCTGTCTACAATACTACTTCTTAAAAACTCAAACCCTTAGCTTCAATCGATGTCATTACAACATTTAACAACTGAAGCGCTGCACAAAGCTTTAAATGTAGCAATGTTTAAATTTCCAATGGACCCACTCGAGATTTACTGCACGTAAAGCTTTTCAGATGCATCTGCGAATCTGTGCAATTCAGGCGGTTTAACCATTGACTCTTTTGCAAATACACGTATATAGGTAATTTAATTTGTGTAATCCAATAAGCACGACACTCTACGTACCTACCTTTTGGCTGTTCTAGCTGGACGATTGCTCTTGGCAAGATTACTGTTTCCATACTTTGAAGTTTTTTTTTGTATGGAGAAGTTTCGACGTTCATCCATATTATGTCCAATGGTTGGTTTCGAAGTTGACGTTTGTTCACTACTCGATTGATTGGTTTAAATATTGCTATCGTCGGTATTTGTTATGCCTAATTTGCAACCTGTAGACCGACAGTCAGAAACAGTGGGATACGGATTGATACAATTTATTGAAGCCCTAATGTTCAACTGGAGCCAAGCTCAAAAAATGACGGACAACTAAAATATGGAAGTGAAGCACCATGATACAATTGGAAATCCTTGAATGACTTGTATTCAAGTTATCAGTTCTGAATGAATGATTTTTTGATTTATTCAATAATTTACCACCCGATGTTGGTTATTTAACGTAATGATTAGAATTTAACACAGATTCGAAGATTCTAAATTTTTTTTCAAAAAACTCGAGAAAGTTTTTTTTTCTCACTCTTTTACAGATTCCTTGTCCAATTTTTGAATTACCAGTCGTATAACCATAATTTCCGAACATGAATTTATCAAACTCCACCTCGCAAGCTCCAAGTGCGACATTATGGTGTTAGTGAATTTCCTCATTTCGATTGCATTTGACTTATAGATTTGCTGCATATCATTTAATTCATCAATTCGTTTCTCTGCTTTAAGAGTTTTGTCCAAGCTCGTTTATAACCTGCATCGTATATTTCAATATGACCAAGAGATTGCTTAGCTGTTAGACTAGTTTGGAGATAAGTAAACCTTACGACATCTATTAGAGCTGAATTATTATTGATTTTAGTTTCGAAAATGTTTTAAGATATCGCCATTAAATTATGTAGATCGGCCAATATATTTTCCAGGTTAGGTTTCCCTTCATAACTAAATTCCTGTGAATTTCAGATGGCACTACGTTTTGGCAACAGCCAACTGTTACTTGGCTACTCAAAAATTGATTACGAAATTTTATGTTTTGTCAATAGGACCTACTAGTTGCAGCATGGGGGTTACATTTTTTTATATAATTTTAGCAAGCTCCATTAAACCAGCCAATTGTCTTCTTAAGGTATTAAGCAACCGACAAAAATTGTCAATGCTTCCTTTTATATATAATTAAAAACGGAAAGTACACAATAAATTTTATTAGATTTAACAACTTTTGTTTAATGCAAACCATAAACAGGAAAAGAATATTTTTTGTCCGCAATGTAGATAACAAAGCGACGCTAAAAAAAATATCGTTAAAATTCTAATGGCCACGGTAATTATTAGCCATAATAAGACGGTAATTTGAAGCACAGATAAACATATTATTATTATTCTGTAATAAAATGATAAGCTCGACATAAGCGACACCAAATAATAATCATTGTACGTACACAGTAGTTTTCTCATGGAAAATCTGTTTCTTATTCATTTTCCACTCGCTTTGCCATCATAACACAATTGAAATAATAAAAAGTTTTCAAATTACTTTACAGATGATATAAAAAAAATTAAATTAGAAAAAAGTTTAATTGTTAATTTTGTACTAAATTATATTATTGCAACTAAAAATTTATGACATTTTAGTATTTTTTGTGCGCGGTTGCGGATTTTGTTTATTTGTTTGTAATGCTTTTAACATGGCCATAAAGGTCATAAAAGAGTCATTGTGCGCGGTTTTTTTTTATAAAACATCGTAATCGTAATGTAATTATATTCTATTGAAATTGTAGATCGTTTTTAGTATTTTATGGATTAGTTTATGGTTGTTAAAATTTTTGTGTTGATTTTGGTGTGCGGCAATAAAAATGTTTACAGGACGTTATATTCGTACATAACAAACTAGAGACATTAAAATTTAAGTATTTTGTGTTGATTTTCTTAGTACTGTGCGCCATTAATACGATAAGAAAAAAAAATTGTGGAGTAAATGTAACACGTGTGCTTTTATATTTATAAGTGAATTGAAGCACGCATTCGGCTATAATACGTGGTTCATAAAATAAATTCGATTCGTTGTTTTATGTAGTTTCTCATTTAAAGGATATTTCTAATATATCACTTTTGTTATTGTTCCTCAAGGAATCAAAGGAACCATTACGATAAATAACGCTTCGTTTTCAATTTGGATCTTTCTTAGTAGTTATCTTGTAGTTAAAGATTCTCTGAAAACAAAGTCAAACTAAATTTTTAAACTTAAATTCTCAAATAGTCTAAATGTACGAAGTTGGGTAATAAATTGGAAGTTTTCACGAATAGTGAACCAAATTTTAAACATTATTGAATCCAGTTTTATCCCTAAATTTATTTTTTACCTTGTTTGTACATTGTAGTGGAAATTTCGAGATGTACTGAAAAAATTATGTTTGTCACTATATCAAAGGAGGGGAGAGGGGGAGAAGATGGGGGGGAGGGGTAAAGGAAAATGCTACGCAAGTAAAATTGGCCACGCTATGCCAGCCCAAATGTGGTGCTCACGTGGGCATAATGTTCTCATACAGGACTCTTTATCAATTCATTCTGGTCGGAGTGGTAGATGTAACAAGACTAGCAATGTAGCACAACATAATGAGAATATTACCCCAGATGGTACGCAGAATTATTCGCTAAATCCACCCTCTGCGGAGGTACGCTCCGAGGAAAGCAGTTCAACCACCAAACTACGTGTCGTTTTCGACGCGTCAGCGAAGACCACTACGGGAGTATCGTTGAACGATTTGTTGATAGTCGGACCGATTGTTGAACAATCTCTCATAGAAATATTAGGAAGATTCAGGAATCATCGTTAGATTATCACGTCACACATCGACAAAATATTCCGTCAGCTGTGGATCGAAAACCCGGACACAGACTATTAACGCATCATTTGGCGTGCCGCACCAGCTGTACTAGTGAGACACTCTCGGCTTCTCATAAACACCTACGGTACGGAGTCAGCTTTGTTTCTGGCAACTAAAGCTCTCAATAAATTAACACAACTACATACCGAAAGTTACCCGTTTGCAGAGAGATTTTTACATGGACGACCTTATGTCGGGAGCGAGTACTGTCGACGAAGCCAGCCGCAAATGGGCAGCCAATAATGTAAAACTCTTCGAGAACATACCAGCAGATGATCGAGGAATTTCAATTTGGGAAATTACGAGAGAACGAAGTTAATTTCTGTTATAGGAATAACATTTGATCCACAACCCGATTGTTTTTCATTTAAGGTATCGCTGCCAGTCACGACAGAATTCACCAAAAGAAATATACTGTCCGAGCCATCACGGGTTTTCGATCCAATGGGCTGACTGTCACCCGTCACAATAGGAATAAAGATCCTATTTTAGAGTCTGTGGTTGCGGAAACTCGATTGGAATGACGTACTCCCTGCAGATGTCAAAGAAAAATGGTCAAATGTCAGAAGCAAACTAAAATTATTGGCAGAGGTCAAATTGTCGAGATGTTGATTTGCGGACGTGTCAAATACGGCGCACGCTGCCGTCATATACGCCCGCACCGTAAATTTGAATGGAGAGGTACAAACGAACATCATTTCCGCGAAAACCAAGGACGCACCAATCAAGTATTCTACTACAGCTAGATTGAAGTTACGTGCAGCTCTGTTATTGACCCGGTTGCTCGGGCTAGTCATTAACACATTGGCACTTGCAACAACTCCACAGATCTTGTTATGATCTGATTCAACTACCGTCCTTGCTTGGCTGGCAAATCGACCAAGGAAGGGAAATACATTCGTGATCAACAGGATTACCGAGATATTAAATTTGACAAATGTGCATTGGTCATACGTCCCGTCGAAGCAAAATCCGGCAGATATAGCCTCCCGTGGCATTCTTCTCAATGAACTTATCATAGATTTGATGTAGTGGCAAAGACCGTCAGAACCACCCAAAATACAAAAAAGGAAAAGATTGTCGCACTAACCAATCTCGCTAGAGAGGAACCAGAGCGAGCAACTAGCAGGTCAATAATCGTTGCTGAAATCATCGAGGAGTTCTCAAGTATCACCAAGGAAATTCGAATTCTTGCTTAGCTCATATGTGCAGTGCACAATTTTTGAAATTTCAAAACCCGAGTCGTCGGCCGAATCACAGTAGCCGAATTGTACGAGTCGTATAAAACAATGTTCCGTGAATCGCAGCATACAAGTTTTGCGGAAGAGATAAACAGTTTACGTAACAATTCGCCATTGAAAATCTAATATTTCTTTTCTATCCCCGTTGTTAGATAAAGCTGGCATTTTACGAGTTGGTGGTCGTCTGGAACACGCAAAAGAGCAATACGACCTCAAGCACCCGATTATTTTGTCAGGAAGTCACCCAATAGCACGGAAATTAGTACGAGAAACCCAAGAGGATAATTTGCATGTTGGTCCGTCATTATTGATGTCCATCATCAAACAACAATATACCATAATTCGCGGCAAGGATTTGGTTCACTGCATAAAATGTTTGCGACAGAAGAAAATAACTCAGGAGCAGCTCAAGGGACAATCACCGCTACAACAGGTTAGTCTAATCTGTACATTTTTGCAGACGAGCTAAGACAGAGGAAAGTAACCACCTATAAGGCATACCTCGTCATATTCACATGTATGGCCACCAAGGCCATTCACCTCGAATTAGCATCAGATATGACCACTGAGACGTTCCTCGGAGCGTTCAAACGATTCCAGAACCGCCGGAGAGTTTCCACCGACATTTACAGTGAAAATGGGACGAATTTCGTAGGCGCCGCAAATGATTTAAAACGTTTTCGTGAGCTTTTGTCTAAAGAGGAAAACCAAATTATTAACTGAGCCACATTGAACAACACAAAATGGTATTTCGTACCACCGGCAACACCACATGTCAACGGGCTTTGTGAAGCCGCTGGCGTGGTTAGCCTAACGATATTACATTATGAGGAATAAAACATGCTATTAGTACAAATCGAGGGCCTCCTGAATTCCCGACCTTTCTGTGAGTTACAAGAGGAACACATCCAAGCGCTAACACCAGCGCATTTCATCATCGAACAACTAATTACGTTACCACCAGAACCGAACATCACACACTTGAAAAAAAACTGTCTATCCCGCTGGCATATGATACAACCAATGTTCCAGCATTTCTCAAGAAGGTGGCAAGCAGAATATTTCACCAGTTTGAATCGCTAGTCAAAGTGGCGATTGAGACACAATAACGTCAAAGTCAGCGACTTGGTCATTTTGAAAGACGGCAACATTCCAGAAGGGCAATGATCATGGGGACGAATTAACATTATTCACCCAGGTAAACATTATGCAAAAGACTGTAAGGAGAATAAAAACGTACCTGCAAAATGCATAAACCGCAAAAGGGCAACATTCTGCCAACTACAGAGGTTGTGAAGTAGCTAAAACTTTATGACTATTAAGAAATAAAGCCCACCAAGGTTTACAAAATCATGTAATATCAAACGGGCGAAAACAAACCATAAAGCAAGTGGAACTTACACCTCCTACTAAAAAACCACGAGAACGTAAAACATTCTCAGAAATGGTGCAATAGCAACCATTAAGCACTAGTGATAGCGTCCTCGAAAGAATACTGCGTAATGTAGCAGCCTCAATTATGCGATTATCTAAACAAGAACGAGCCTTAGAAGGCCTAAATAAACGGTTAAACAACCGTCAAGTGAAATTTAATCCATGATGTATTAAACAAAATGATTAAAACGTTAAGAATATAGTCATCTGGAATGCAAATGGACTAATGCAATATATTCCAGAATTATAAATTTTCCTACACACAGAAAAAATAGATATTTGCCTAGTATCCGAGACCCATTTTACCAAAACTTCATATGTTAATATAAGAACATACCGTATTATCACACCATGCACCCAGCAGGAAATGCTAGAGGAGGATCAAAAATAATGATTAAAGATATTGAAACCACAACTATGCAAGTTATGTCTATATTAAAATACAAATCAACAATAATAAAGAATATGGTGTCTCTCCAATTTACTGTCCTTTACGACATAACTTAAATGAGGTAGACTAACTTACAACTACGAAGGAAAAGTGCTCTTCAAAGCAGGAAAAACACTTATTATTATTATTATTGGAGGGCCATGTGGGCGATCAGCCACATCGTTCTGCGACCTATAAGATCTATTGTGCTGGACCCTGTTTAATTACCTGTCCAGTCAATATTCAGATTCTTAAGGAATATGACAATCCTCCCCCCCCCTCCCTCCGGTATGTGATACATACTATCTTGGCTTATTGCTCTCCCTCCTAGATATTTACTACAGCATGTAGTTTCGCTAGAAAGACGGTAGCACTGGAGCCTGCCCCGTATTCCGTTTGGTTTTACTCTTACCAGTTGCTGGGAATTGCAAATCGCCTGTAGGTCACATAACTTTACTACAGGAAGGCTAAATAAAACTGGAGGGTGCCTGGTATCCAGAGTCCACATATTTTGCACTGATTAATCTATCAGCCATTAATCTATCGGCATATACTATTCCACCTTAGATTACAGTTTTTCGTCAAGGTTTTCTCATTTAGCGCCGTACTTTAGCCTGTGCCAAATGGCCAAAAATGTGCCAAATGGCCTTAGTTACCAGTAATTGCCACGAGGAGGCAGCACGCACACTTTCGAATCGTGAACAGGTTACCCCTTACACAATTATACCCGTCACGCAGCTCACCCTACTGGAAGGTTACAGAGCTGGTAGATTAATCTGCTCAACTTTGCCCCCCCCCACTCCAATAGTCGTCAAGCCACCGGAAGGACACTTAATTGCGTGTTTCTTTCTGGAAACAAGTCAACTCACTGGCCGGTGAATAGGAATAAAATACCTGACCTCATAGACTTTTATATAACAAAGGGAGTATGCGAGAACTACATACTTTTGTGTTGAGAACAGTGAGGAACCCTCGTCTGATCATTCACCCGTTATCATGAATATCAGATCACCTATAGTTAATAAAAAATGTTCGCCTAGGTTAACAAACAATAAAACTAATTGGAACGAACTTATTAATTTGAATATTGAACTGCAGGTGCCAATTAAAACAACGACACAGATAGAAACTAAAATTATTTGATGGCAATATTCAAAAATCAGCTTGGAAGGGTACTGCTATTAGCCACAAGAATATGAATAAGGCTCCCAGCTATCCCCTGGAAGTCAGAGAATTGGTTCGTGAGAAAAGGAAAGCACAAATAGCCTGGCAGGGGAATCGTGCACAATCAACAAATACTTAAGTAGTATAACTGGAGGATACTGAGGAGATACTGAGTACTCGCTTTGAAAAGTACAAAACCCCTAAAGAGACCAAAAATGCAGGTGTCACCAATTTAAATGTGCCGATGGAAGCTGGGCTAGAAGCGTCTGCTGAATACCTGCAACCAACCTTCCAACCTCTCCCTAGACAATCAACAGATGAAAATATAACTCTAGTAAACAAAGTGGATGAACTTGATATACGTAAAGTTACACTACAAGAGCTGAGAGAAGTAATCAACAACTTAAACGCAAGAAAATTTCCTGGATATAATCTAATTACTAGCCAAATAGTTATAGTATTACCTGAAAAAGTACTGAGAAAATTTCTCTAAATAATCAACGCAATGTTCAGACTGAAATATGTACCAAGCCAATGGAAGGTAGCAGAGGTTATCATGATAACAAAACCAAATAAACCAACTAATGACAAAAATCGTGTAGACCGATTTCTTTGGTTCCAATAATTTCAAAAATTTTCCAAAGACTACTGCTGAAGAGGTTAAAACCAATTATAGAAGAAAGAAGTCTAAATCCTCCACATCCATTTGGATTTAGAGAAAATCACGCCACAAACGTAATTGAAGATTTGTTTGAAAAAAAGAAAATATGTTCCAGTATCTACTTGGTGGTTTGGCGTCTATTGGAGGGGGGGATCAAAGTTGAGTAGATTAATCTACCAGCTCCGTAACCTTCCAGTAGGGTGCGCATCACGTGGGCTGTTCTGGTCTTGTCATTAGGCAGCTACGTGTTGGGTAAAATTGTGTAAGGGGTAACCTGTTCACAATTCGCAAGTGTACGTACTGCCTCCTCGTGGCAACCACTAGTAACTAAGGTGACTTGGCACATTTTAGGCCATTTGGCACAGGCTAAAGTACGGCGCTAAAGGATAAAACCTTGACAAAAAACCCTAATCTAAGGTGGAACAGCATATGCCGAAAGATGAATGGCTGATAGGTTAATCAGCCCAAAATATGCGGACTCGGGATACCAGGCACCCTCCAGTTTTATTTAGCCTTCCTGTAGTATAGCTGGGTGACCTACAGGTGATTTGCAATTCCCAGCAACTCGTAAGAGTAAAATCAAACGGAATACGGGGCAGGAGTAGCAATATACGGGAGTGGGACAACCCTCTCGAGGTCCTTGAGCTCCAATGCTACCGTCTTTCTAGCGGAACTACATGCTGTAGTAAACATCTAGGAGGGAGAGCAGTGAGCCCAGATAGTATGTATCACGTACCGGGAGGCAATATTGTCAGGTTCATTAAGAGCCTGAAGATTGACTGGGCGGATAATTAAGCAGGGGCCAGCACAATAGATCTTTTAGGTCGCAGTGCGAAATGGCTGATCGCCCGCATGGCCCCCCCAATAATAATAATAATAATAATAATCTACTTGGCTGTAGCTCAGGCTTTTGAAAAAGTGTGGCATCACAACAAGAAAATATTACGTAACCGATCGTTACTTCCGGGTTAAATATGAAGGATACTACAATCCTTGCAATTGGTAACACCCTAGCAGAAGCGACAAGAAATCTTCAGAGAGCTACTGACACAGTAAGCAACTGAACGAATAGGTGGCGAATTAAGCTGAATGAAGCCAAATCCGTACATGTTAACATTACAAACTAAAAAAGTTAACTGGATACTGTCAGCACCAAAATGACGATATCCGTAGTATGCTGGAAAACACCAATTTAGTTAGATGACTTCGAAGGATGAACCCTCTAGATTTAAGCTCAAATTGGGACGGATAAATTAAATTAAATTTCAACGTTAATTTTAGTGTGTAATAAATGCTTATCTTGTATGTTTCTCTCAATTTATTTAAAAAACGACCAGCTGTTATTTCGTCTACGAATCGCTTTCGTTTATGGGTTCTCCCCAATGAACGATTTTTCTTGCATTCTTTGATAAATACCTGCGTCTGTGTGTATTTTGTATCCTTTTTCTGATTTTTAAATCGACCTCGCGGCCAAAATTATGACCAGCTTCTCGAAAACTTCCTCGATGTCCTACAGCTCAGTCCGCCACGGTCTGCGCCCGTCTTCATTTCGTATAACATTAAACAAATTTTAGGTGTTGCTTTTTTCCAATAAGATATTTGTTATGATTCTTTTTTTCTACTTTAATCAAATATAAAAAATTACTTTGTTGCCCAGGTCACGAAAATGGTAGTGTTCAAAATAATACCCTTTTTTATTACCTAGAATCTAATTAAGATTTTATTTAATAGATTTATATAAAATAACAGCTTATTACCTTTATTTAAGCCAGAAACCTTTAAAATCGGTTAAGTAAAATTTCAGAATGAACCTGAGAAAATTTTAGGTTTGAAGAAAAAAAATACAGAAATGGGTGAAGCGCTCTGTTCCGGAGGATGGTGGCATGGAATGAAACAAAAAAAATACGGTCAGTTATTTCATAATGAGCTTTCATCAGAACTAATCTTGATTGATTTTTATGTGGAATATTTACATATTGTATAAATAATTTAGTATTAAAGGAACGGCACACATGGAAACAAAGTAATCGGAACAAAAAAATAATGAATTGCTTCCAATAGGTATCAAACCCTGTTTAATTTTTTCAAACACCTTCCATCTCATGCTTACACACTTTATTTTGAAGTAAATAAAATGTACAGAAACAAGAGAAATAATATTAAAAATGAACAATAATAACAACGTTAATAAACATAAATAAACACTACGTATATTTCACATCAATCACGCCACTCTAAAAATTTTGACTTAAATAATTTCCTCTAAATTTCCAATGGGATAGTATTCCAAAGGGAAAATCCTTCAACCGTTTTTGGCCGGAATTAAGCGGAAGTTAGAGGAATTAAACCTACTAAACAGCAATTTACTAAAAATGGGAACTAAATCCTAAAACAAGGCAAGATTAGGCAGAAATATGATCGAATTTCCTAATACCAAAAATAAACCTGGTACAAGCATTGAAATATCTTTGGAGACCGTTCATATTTTCCTGAAGGATACCGAATAAAACTATGTCACCGTAAATAAAAATAAGAAGAAGATAAGACAAAAACAATTTTTTCCCAAACCCAGAAAATTCTACTACTTTTACAAACAACTAAGCATTTATACTAAATAAATGGCCACCGAAAATAACAGTTTTAGTAATAATTAAGCCTAAATCCCTAACATTACTTGACCTGCAGAAAAATATTAGGAAATGACGAGGTAACTAACGATTTTTTATAAATTATAATAGATTAAGATTTGTTCGCATTTAAAACAAGCCTATTAGAGACCGACCTACTAACGATACTACGTAAATCTTCATTTATCAGAGAAATGTCATTAACAATAGCCTGATCTAAACAACTATTTCTATAAATTTGGACGTCATCAGCGAAAATGTAAAGTGAACAATGGTGACTAAAGGAATGTCTGTCATTAATCTATATAGAAAATAATATATAGGAACTAGCAATGACGGAAGGAAACCAGACAAAGAACTGTCGAAAGAAACTGCCTGCTAATCGTTCTTAGAATGTTAGGTGAAAATCAATTTGGCAGCAGAAACCGAAAATCTAAACTGAGGTAAGAGTTTATTAAAATAATTCTGTGATTAATAGAATTCAAGGCCTTAGAAAAATTAACAAAGTTAAAGAAGTCAATTCCCTATTATTCATATTACTCTTAATATCATCACATATATTTAGAGTAAAACACCCATTAGTGGGTCCACATGCCAATAGCGAGCACATGACATAACTTTTATAAAATACTTAGGAAATACAGTATCATAATGATTTTACAATATGCTTCTCTCTTTTAATGATTTCATTCTCAATTGTTTTGTCAACGCGAGTTTTGTTCTTACTCTCCATTTTTCAGTCAAAAATTGCATGTGAAACGACGCGCATTACCATTTGCCGCTAAATTTGAAAAGTTGTAATTTTGTTAAGGAAACAGGTAACCAGATTTGCATGCTTACTCTATTTTAATTTTATTAAATCATTGAATAATTATTTTAAATGCATTAAAACATATTAAAGAGAAAATTAATAACTGAGTTTTACTCTTAAAATATAAATTTCTTGTAATTTTTGTGGTGCCCACTATTGGAACAATAAAACCTAAATTTGCTTTAAGAAGCATGATGCTTGAATTAGGAATATTTGTTGATTAAAAATATTACCAATAATAAGCATAGTACTCGTTCTTAAATTTATCAAATTTTTGCTTCCCAATAGTGGGGCATGTTTATTTCAATTTCGATTTTTTATCGTCAGTTATTTTGAAGTTATCTATCTTCAATTTTTTAAACTTTATCTCAAACAAGGTAGGTGTATACCTGTTCTCTTACCATCCATTGTTTTAACTTTTGTCAACCATCGAAAAAAATCTTTTTACTTAAATATTTTCTTTTCAACTAGGAATGCCTAAAGTTAAGAAGCCTTAGGTTAGGTTTCAAAACTACACATAATGCATTCTGTTAGGCTGGGTATGCCAAAAAAGGAAGCTGCTAGAAAGTATCAGGTACCAATGCAAACTATACAAGGGCGCATGTCAGTTAGAGTTAAAAAAAACAGAAAAGGGCATAAAACGGTGTTTACTACAGTGGTGGAAAAAGAAATCATAAAAAAGAATTTCCGCGGCCCAAAGTCAATATCCAAAATGCCGTTAAAGAATTTTTGAATAAAGCTGAACGAAAGAATAAACGGATTCGTTAGTTCAGCTTTATTAAAAAATACTTTAACGGCATTTTGGATGTTGACAAAGAAAATTTACCGGGAGAAAAATGGTACAAATCATTTCTAAGCCGCCATCCAATTGTTACCGAACGTGTTCCGGAAGCGGTAATGGCAGCATCCGCATGAGTGTCCGAAATGGATATAAATAATTTGTTCGATAATTTTTTTAAGGAATTACAATCCGACGGCTACGACTCCATTTTAAATGATCCAACCAAAATTTACAATTGGGACGAAACAAATATAGCACTAAAAGAAACAAAAAAATTTTTTTGAAATTGACAAACGACCGGCAAAAGAAAACCTGACCGTAATGTTTACTTTTGCTGCTTCGGGAGAAATAACACCTCCAATGTTTGTTTATCCTTATCATAGGATTCTGGCGAATGTTGTTAAACTCATTCCTAAAGATTGGGGGTTTGCGTTATCTGAAAGTGGCGGATGAAAACAGATATTTTTATCAATTATATTCAAAATGTATACTACATCCTCATTTACTGTCAAAGAACGTGAAGTTTCCGTTAATTTTATTTGTGGGCGGGCATAAGCCGCACTTAAGCATAGGAATATCGGAACTATTTACGCATTTGAACATTGTTGTAATATGCCTTTATGCAAATGCACCAAGAATCTTGCAACCGGTAGCAGCATTTAAGCCTTTAAAATATGGTTGAAAAAACGGAATTCTAAAATTTAGGACAAAAAATCCGGACGTCGACGGTACTAAAGCTCACGTAGCACTTATTATTCAGAAAGCAGTTACTATACCCATTTGCATTCTACAACAATCAAAAACGGATTTAAGGCTTGCGGCGTATACCCCTTCAATAAAAATGCAATGTTTGGCCAAAAATAACGTAGCCAGAAGTAATGTGTTCACTCAAAGTGAGAATAACTCGAACACAATCACTTTTCAAAATTTCAAGGGCTTAATCGGCGCACACAAATTAAAAGAGTTGGAGAATTTCTCACATTCACAGGCAACTTACTCTGAAGATTTTTTATTTCTTCACGAAATTTCTATTAAATTGACAGAAGCATTTCAACTTGAATCGACGACAGTAGACGATGGTCAAGAAATTAATTTGGAAATTGAGTTTGATGATGATGAAGATTTAAAGCTTAATCCAATAAATATCATCACCCCATTAATAAACAATACAAATTCTGTTGCAGCTGGAAATATAGAGGTTGATCCAATACCTATACGAGTAGTTGCTAAAATTGCAGGGGAGGCATCAAATCTTAGTTTAACGAACGAGCCAAATTTCCGGATCGAAGATCTTCCAGTGGTATTTTTAAATACAGAAAATAACGAAAGCGAGACTTTAACTTTAGAGATTAAGGATTATTTTGTGCAAAATAAAACTCCAGAGAAAAAAACGGCTAGACCTAAGCATAATTCATTTGTAGTTACCTCAAAACTTTGGCAGGAAAACGAATACAAAAATAAATACACAAAGGAAGAAGCTGAAAAGGCAAAAGAAGCACGCAAACTAAATAGGCTACAAAAGAAACAAATAAAAGAAAATTTAAAAAAGATTATGAAAAGACCAAGCAACGCTGCTCAGAAACTAGGCAAACTGGAACGCAAGAAAGTGACGCAGAGGAAACACCTAACTGCTAGCAGGTTGAAGCTAAATAAAGTAACGGCTAATGATTAATCTTCAGAAGTGCCTTCAAATAGGGAGCTAATAGATCTTTCTTGTGGCATAAATAACATGCCAACAAAGTTTTCGAACAGCGAAGTGGTAGATGGGCTTTGTTTTAAATGCGCGGGTACAATTAAAAATAATTGCTTGGAATGTATAACCTGCACCAGGAGTTTTCATATTAAGTATATGGAGAATCATGCCACTTATATTATTTTCACTTATCATGCCTCAATATTATTTTAAATTGACTATATAAAATAAGACTTATTATTTGATACTGAACCAACTAAAAATTGAATTTTTCTCTATTTGGAATATTATTTACAATGAATTTAAACTTTTACTATTTAAAATTGATTAATAATTGTATCTGTCTAATCAGCAAATTTACAAAGTTACGGTGCTCACTTTTGGGAAACAATAGGTGCTCGTTACTAGATTTTTAGTGCTCGTTACTGCAAAATGGACCTTGCTGTGAAGTATGATCAAAAACAGATTTATATTTTATTTCCAAATCCTAGATTGTTAATTTATTTAACACTTAGATGTTCCATAGTTAATCGTTTCACTATTATTAAGGAGTGAGAATATTCGTTGCTTAGTTTTAAGCACAGTAAGCAGTCTCCCTTCTTAAGGGTGCTTGCTACTGGGGGTTTTACCCTAATATGAAATTTTCTAAACTCAGATTGAAAAAAATTAATTAAGCTATTGCTGTTAAGATACGATTGAATTTGATTTTTAACAACTACCTCGAAAGCTTTAGAGAGAGCACTTGGGGATGGGGATTATTTTATTTAGATTTTACCGATCTGGATAGGAAGAGGATATGAGAATAAAATTGAAGATGTATATGTAACAAGTACTTAAAGATAAAATAAAAACTCGCTTAATGGATTTAAATTGACGTTATCCAGACAAAAATATTCCGATTTAACCTTCCCAATAACAGATTGTAAATCCTCGAGACAAATATTTAAAAACGAAAAAAAATTAGAGGACGCGTTACATACCAAATCGACGGTTCTATTGCCCGGGTTCAAACTAAAACAAAATTAACTTTTGATGTCATTGGGTTTTAAAACCTTACTAGAACTACTCTTGCATCTACCTAGACCTAAATTACGAATACTACGCCAGAAAACCTTGTTAGGTAGAGAAGTGTCTAACTTATCATTTTCAAAGAATTAACTTTAGCAATCCGAATTAACCCTACAAATTTATTACGACCCTGCTTATAATCTAAATGAGACTGACTATTAGGATACATTTTCCATAAACGATATTTACAAACTCTAATACTTATGGCATTCGAAAGTAATTTTTGCAAGCGGAACGCAACTATCAAACACCAAAATAACATACGAGTTGAAAAATACTGATTGGTGAACTAAGGCAAAAAAAAATACGCTTCCAAGGAACCTAGTTACAAACTAAATAAAGGCGGGAATTATCTATGCTAGAAAAATCTGTAAAGTTAAAACTATTAGGTTTATGTGGAGAATAACAGTTCACAACTAAAAGGTCATAAGAGTTATAAGTAAACGAGATGATATGGTTAATAAGTAAATAAGAGGCGCCGCTAGCTGTTTGACAACAATATATTGGTGCCACAGTGTTGTGTATAAATAAATTAAGACTATTTCAAAGATTCAAATAATCCCGAGTGAAGCCGAAATTTTATAGTATATCGAAATTAAAGTTACCTTATATAAACCTTTCATCGAATCTACAAGAGAAATAACTAAATAAATTTTCTTGGTCTACAGGTGATTTTTTAAATTGGGCATACGAGTTAGTAGTTTAAAAGTTGTTTTTGAAGGCATTACCGAATAAGATTTTACGACCATTTATGCAGAGGTTGACAAACAAAATCTGTACAATTCTGAAATTGGCGAAGCTATATGGTAAGTAACCTAGCCCTAATGTGATCACCTACAACCATACATAAAGTACCATAATTACGCGGAAGTATCGCCTTATCAAGCCGAATTAGCGATATTTGGATTTAAAAATGTCTCATAGAAACAAAGATTGTCGACTAAAGCTATATTAAAACTGTGAATATTCTCGTTTTTACTTGGGACTAGACTTTACACGTTTAAACTAGCAACATAGACTTTAGAACTATATTTGGATTGTTAAATGAGATAATAAAAATATTAAAACTTAAACGTAAACAAATAATAAAAATAAATAATTACAAATAAAGGTAAGGAACGCTTCATCCAATTCGAAAATGAAATCGATTACTAGAAACTGTAAATTTTCAATGGTTACATGGATCTAATAACGAAAACCTAGCATTCGCGTGAAGCTTGTCCTAAATTTGGCCTATTTTTTTACATCTGAGAATGAATTGGTTTAATATATAAAATATCTCGTTATTATGAATTTATTGCAAAATGTAAAGAATTTTAATATTTCGTCACTGTACAATATGTGATCCTTAAGAACCGATCATTGTATTCTTTCCATCTCAAAAGCAAACAAATATTTATATTAGTAATCGAAAATACAGTGTATACAGAAATTTATTGAAAAACTCACCATCTCAATATAGTTAGAAATGTTGTATCAAGGAGTTCCTGTTTATCGAGATAAGACCGATAGTGAAATTTTCGAAAATTTTCCATAACGTTATCTCGAGTTATGATCTTTAGATGCAATTTTTATGGCAGATTCGTTGAAGCTTTCTCTATGGTTCGTGAGATTTTGGAAAATTTTCCATGATGCTATCTCGAGTTACGGACTTTAGTAGTAATCCGTATGACCGATTCGCGAGCACTTATCACATAGTATTGGATTCGTTGAAGTTTGTTTTCTCTACAGTTAGTGAGATTTTTCAAAACTTTCCATGACGCTATTTTGTGTTATGATCTTTAGAAGTAACCGTAAGAGATCATAACTCGAAATAGCGTCATGGAAAATTTTCGAAAATCTCACGAACCGTAGAGAAAGCTTTAACGAATCCAACGCTATGTAACCAGTGCTCACAAATCATCAATAAGGATCGAAATATTGTAACGCGAAAACGCGTCTCAGTTTTTTCAAGTTTATCACAATCGGTAGAAAAACGGTAACGAATCCAAAGGTACGCGAGGCAAGAGCTGGCGAACTATAAAGACAACTTATAGACCTTAACTTATGTTTAATTCTCACAAATTGGTCTTTTTACGACATTACTAACCAATGGTTGATAGTGTTTTTTTGTATATATTGTATAGAAATATTTTTTATTGTTTTACGTAGAAAAATAACAAATGGTTTTTTTAAATGTTTTTTATTCAGGTAACATCAAAAATCTCAAATTTAAAATAATATCATAATAACGAGAGATTTAATTTAATTAACCAATACATCCTCAAAAGCAAAAAATGAAAACAAATTTCGGACAAACTTCACACTCATAACCTAGCATATTTAATATCTACAGGCCTTATGCCTGATGAAAATGAGACAAATTCACTTTGGGGAACGGTCTAATTTTCTTTACTTCAAATTTTGCCACTTCAACACAAAACTCTTCTTACAATGAACGTAATATTCAAGAATTAAAAAAACAAACCATATCGCTGTCAAAAACTAACACTATTCTAATTTCGATTATTTTGCTTCATCTGTCCTGTAGTAAAATATTCTAAGCTATTACCATCTAAGAGCTAAAATCTGTTTAGATTTGTTCGTGTTTATGAAACTTAATTTAACTCATACCTTACACGATAATTTGAATTGAACAATTTTTAAAGGAGAAAATCAAAATAAATATACATGAAAATTCATTAGCACAAGAGAAATTGTATAACCTATCAAATTAAAGCATGGAGTAGAAACGCTAGCGCTAAAGGTTATAAAATCTGTACATAGATCACACATAAACAATTCCCCCTAGTTTGACTCCATCAGGGTTTACAACAATAATGTGGTTCAAGCAATATGGTTTTGTGTATAAATTTCACATTTTCAAATTGACCACATTTCCTAAATAATACTCTATCATCTACCAGTAGTCATCAACCACGAAAAACATTATTATTAGTTATAATAATAATATGATGATGATTTACATACAAATACATAAAGCTCACATTATATACATACATATCATAACAACATTATTGGCAAAAATGTTATCAGTTTATTATTTATATTGTGTAAAGTACATATTTGAAATGATTAACATAAAAATGATAGATGGATGACATGAAAACATAAAATATAATATGTACTAATAAATGCAATTTTGATGTATCTGCATATTTTAGTGGACATGGTTTCCTTCTCAACAAGGCTACAAATATGAAATCAATCCCTTTCTTGTAGTTTTTTTGTATTATCCTTGTTGTAAATAAATAAATAAATAAATATGCTCTACATGACTTCCTAATATAATATAGTAAATATAGGATTGGATTGGATTATTATTATTATTATGATAACAATTATTTCAGGATAATAAAAATTCTTTTTTTTATTATTAAAAATCATACTTGTATATGTAAACGAATATAAGTTTTGCACATAGCAGAGGAGAGAGACAATGGATGGGAAAAAGGAAATTTTGCCGATTATGCATTTTTAACAAAGTATCTTGGTTCGTTCGTAGGATTAGTTTATTGGATGAAACCAGAAAATATAAATAGTTGGTTTTACTTTAAGCTTGATTTTAGATTTACTATGAAATATACTTGTTGAATATTTTGTTAGACAAAAAAGTGAAAACATTTTGTCTAACAAAATTTATTCATAAATTTGTTTTAAATCATGCTTTTTGTTTTGAAACAAACGTAGCTACCTACGTATCTACCTAACCAGATGGTGCCTCGTCTTTAACAAAAATATATAAATTTACATTTTATATTACAATAAAAATGCAAAATACAAGAAAAGTTTAACAAAAAATATCAACATTGCTTTAATTTCAAATATCACATTAAATGTAAATAATGTAATTTCAATGAATAAACCAAACTTTTCACAGTCAAAGTAATTATGTAAAATAAAATGCCCTTTCATAATAAATAAATTAAAGGATTTCTACGATTGCGAAGGAAGGGTCAGTTTATTATCTCAGAGAAGCATGTCAGCGGTTTCATGCAGAATACGAAAATGGTCAAATATCTTTAACAACAACATATAGGAAGTCTCTAATATATTTTTCCTTTTTAAAAAATACATCACATGATTTTCCTAAATTTTTACTGCCATCACTGTCGTCTATGTAACGTATATGGACTTACTGACCACACTATTTGTAGTAAGCTTTTATTGCAATTTGACTAGAATGCTGTTGTTATGAAAATTTTAACAATTTTGGTTTAAATAAATCAAATATTACAAGAAAATGAAAACGACTTTCTTGAACGATGTTCATTTCAAATTATAGAAAACTCGCAAGAAATATGAAGAATGGATAAGAAACTGTAATTTTAAAGAGCCAGCTACAAAAAAACACAAATTTGTGAAAAACATTTTTCTTAAGGCTGTTTTACCAAGAAGGGCTTAAGAAAGACTGCAGTCCCAACAAAAAAATTGCCTGTTCCAATGAATAATTTGCATTTATATGGCAGTACAACTCCAGTTTTAAATCAAACTGGAATCTTACTTGACTCTGTTTCTGACAATAATGCTCCAATGATAACTATGTATATAATCGATCGGTGTTATTTTTGAAACTCACGAGAACAAAAGAGGAAATCACTTTACATCGTATAAGTAGTGAAATTAATATGATCAGAAAGTATGGGAATATATTATTTTATAATTTTCATTTAATTATATGATTTTAATATGTTCCGAAGATCGTAAGAGAATTCAATCCAGTTTCGAACTAATGAGCTTATAATTATGAAAAAATCAATCTTCTCATCAGGCCGCAGCGACTGGACTTATTATACCACAATTTACATTCTATATATATAGAATGTGCTGTGCGTAAAGTACTAGCGAATCATACTAACACATGAATTAATTAACATTCAACAAAAAATTAATAAAGTAAAAATTAGCGTATACAGAAATAGAGCTGTGTGAATATCGTAAAGAAGAAAAAAATTGTAAGATAATTCATCTGTGTTAGTATGATTCGCTAGTACTTAACGCACAGTACATTTTGTATATATAGAATGTAAATTGTGGTATATTCAGTCCAGTCGCCGCGGCCTGATGAAACGATTGATTTTTTCATAATCATAAGCTCATCAGTTCGAAACTGGAATGAATTCTCTTACAATCTTTGGAACATATTAAAATCAAAAAATTAAATAAATAGAATTATGTCTATTAGTCGGTTTCGTTGAATCACTGTTCGTAAATACTAATATACTTCTCGTGTTAATCGAAAGACATTTAAAATGGTCTAATCACCGGTAGCATATTAGAAATTACATAAATTAATTAACATTCAACAAAAAATTTATAAAGTAATTTCATTTACTTTATGATATGATAAATAACATAAATTCCTTAATCGAACAAACAGAAATAAATTTTTCATCCTGCAATTCACCACAAATATTCCTATGGAACTAACGATTTTAGCTATACAATTGAAGTTGATGCTAAACGCTTAAAAAGTAGTTAGTATTGATAAGGAATGCTTTTATAGTCCAAATAAAAATTTTAATATATTTTCAATCGCCACGGGCTGTGATTCATTAGATTTATCTAAAATTGACTATAAATATTCCTTTTGATCTAAAGTTTCTAGTCAAATCACTGAAGTTGATGCTGAACGCTCAGAAGTTAGTTAGTATTACTTAGGAAAGCTTTTATGGGCCAATTAAAAATTTAAATTTTTCAATCATCATGGACACCGTCCTGTGAGACCCATTAGATATATCTGGAATTAACCACAAATATTCCTATTGATCTAACAATTCTAGCCATTCCACTAAAGTTGATGCTAAATGAATAATGCTAAACAAATAAAAATTTTAATAAATTTTCAATCGCCATAATGGGCACCCTGTGACCAATTAAATATACCTGAAATTGACCACAAATATTTCTATTTCCCACTGAAGTTGATGCTGAACGCTAAGAAACTAGTTAGTATTGCTTACAGGAATTCTTCTTAGGCCCAAATAAAAATTTTAATAAATTTTCAATCGCCCAACCCTGTAACCCATTAGGGGCAAACTTATTTTATTACAAATTGAAGCCTTTTTTTGCTAAAATTACAAAATTTTTAAAAGCAATTGGCTTATTGTTTCATTTTAAATACATGTATGTCCTAATTTTTTGAAAAAAAAAAAAATAAAAAAATTTACATGCAATTTAGGGGGAAAACCCGAAAAATACCAAAATATTCAAAATACGTTGATTTCAGTTAAAATAATGGAATAAATTAAACCTTATTTTTTAATTTTTACTGATTTATAGAAATTTTATTTTTAATGTTAATATTTTGTTGGACCGTCATTTGCTTTTATTACAGCAATACACCTCTGGTTCATTGAATTTGATAAATTTTTCAAAGACGTAGAAGGTATCGATTCCCAAATCGTCATCAACAAACTTTTTAAAGCTTGAATTGATCCTGGGCGCTTTCTTGCTATTTCTAGCTTCATTATAGACCAAATATTTTCTATGGGATTTAGGTCTGGACTGTAGGGGGGCCAGCTCAACACATCGCTATTTTTTTAAATGAAGAGATATGAAAAAAAAACAGTTTTTAACAAATTATTTATGTTTATCTGAAAGCCAATTTTTCTAACTACAATTCAAAATTAATAACTCACAACTTTTGCGGTATGGCACGGAGCGTTGTCTTGTTGAAAAATAAATCTGCAAGTCTCGCCAAAAAGCTTTAACACAGAAGGCTTAAATTCGTTATGTAGGACCTGCAGATAAACAGCTGCTGTAATTTTGGAAGTAAGGAGCACAATCGACCGGTTTCATTTCCAAAAAAGCATACTCAGATCATAACTCCTTCATTTTTTGGTGGAAGTCTTAAAAGGCATTCGTTGCTAAGCCTTTCGCGAGAATTTCTCCTTACGAGAATTCTTCAATCTCCAACATGCAGCTTGAATTTTGATTCACAGGAGAAAATAACATCATTCCACATCTCTTGTGTCCAAGAAAAATGCTTCTGGGCCCCATAACAAACTTTTTGTTTCACTCGTAATGTGAACTCAGGCTTCTGGACTGGTTTAAGGGCTCTCAAATCAGCTTTAACAAGTGTTTTTCTCAATAAGCGGGCTGAAATTTGGTTTCCCGTTGCTCGGTCAAGATCTCCTCTTTTGTCCGATGAAGTTTTAAAACGGTTCCTAAGACAGTGTAATATTAAACAATGATCTTCCACTATCGTTGTCTTTTAGGGGCTTCCAGAGCCTTTCTTTCTTTGTGTACTGCCAATCTCTCGCATTTTTTTAATATTCCACGCGACACTACTTTTTAAAATGTTTACTATTTCTGATATTTCACGAGTGGTTAAATTTTCTCGCGCCAAAATCAACATTTTGTTTTTACACTGCTCACTAACTTTTCCCATTTTTTAAACTAAAATTGCACTTTATTCATTATTTGACTAGGATCACCTACAGAATAACCTAATCTTACAAAATATGCACTATTTATACTCAATAAAATACTTGCAGGCAATAAAACATCTGCACCCTAATTACGGCCAAGAACTGTAGGCGTCAAATAAACTAATTGCTTGACCAATATAGTAATAGAGGCAACAGGCGGTTCAACAAAATATTAATATTAAAGATAGAATTTCCACAAACCAATAAAATACAAAAAAAAAGTGTTTATTTTATTCCATTACTTCCACGCCCTTAAGTGCCAAATGGGATAATTTGAATATTTTAGCAATTTATCGATTTTGCCCCCTAAATTGTAGGTATTTTTGATATTTTTTTCTTTCAAAAGTTCTTAATTTTAGCAAAAAAAGACCCTAATTTGTAATAAAATATGTTTGACCAGTTTTGTTTCCCAGCACTGTATCTGCAATTGACCACAAATATTCTTATTGATCTTACGATTCTAGCCATACTACTAAGTTTGATTCTAAACGCTCAGAAAGTAGTTGGTATTGCTTACGAATGCTTCTATTGTCCAATTAAAAATTTAAATTGTTCAATCACCATGGACACTTTCCTGTGAGACCCATTCGCTATTTCTAAAATTGACCACAAATATTCCTTTTGATCTAGTGATTCTAGCGATATCACTGACGTTGATGCTAAACGTTCAGAAAGTAGTTACAAATATTCGGTTTGACCTAAGGATTCTAGCCACACCACTGAAGTTGATGCTAAACGCTTAGAAAGTAGATAGTATTTCTTAGGAATACTTCTATGGCCAAAATAAAAATTTTAATAATTTTTCAATCGCCACGGACACCATCCTATGAGACCCATTAAATATTTCTGAAATTAACAACAAATATTCCTTTTGATCTAACGATTCGAGCCATATCACTGAAGTTGTTAGGATTGCTTTTATGACACAATTAAACATTTACAATTTTCAATCACCATGGACACCTTATAAGACCCTATAAATATTTTTGAAGATGGCCACAAACATTCCTTTTGATCTAGTAATTCAAGCCATACCACTAAAGTTGATGCTATACGCTCAGAAAATTATTACAAGTATTGCCATTGATCTAAGGATTCCATTCATACCACCGAAGTTGATACTAAACGCTCAGAAAGTAGTTAGTATTGCATAGGAATGCTTCAATGGGCCAATAAAAAATTTAAATTGTTCAACCACCATGGACACTTTCCTGTGAGACCCATTACATATTTCTGAAATTAAACACAAATATTTGATTTGTTCTAACGATTTAACAGATATTTCTTATCTTTTTCTGCTTAAAATTTTCATGCGATATTTCATAGGATACATTACCTGTAAAATAATTCGAAACCTTAAATGTTTGCGTTACGAAAATCATTTTATTAAAAATTATGAAATATTGGAAGGCCCTTCTGAATATTTACTTTCTAATAAAAATTATTGGGAGGAGTTTGATGTCGGAAAACTTAAAGCACCAACCGACAAATTGTTTACTTTTTTAGAAGAGCAAATACATTTTTTGAAAAATTTGGAAGGAGTACTCACATATAAAACAATGAAAACCATATTTCTGAAAATTGTACCCAGAATATGTAAGTATGTAATTCAAATAATGAAATTCACAACATAGAAAATTCCTGTCTTGATCACAATAAAATGGCATTAAATTTTATGGTGTTGCCACTAAATATGTGTAGTTAGTGTTAAATGTTTGTGAATGCCATTATTGTTAATATATTTTGTCTATAAAAAGCCGAAAGAATCTTATTGATTTAATACACAGACAAACTTATCTTTGTCTTAATTATTTGTGTGGGCTTCAAACACACAGAAATGAGGGTTTTCCTTAAGTTTTTTGATTTAGTGACTATAATTCGCTAAATCAGTACGTTCGTACTTAACACTTAGCTTTTACAACTTTTTCAGTACGAAACCAAACTACCAACACAATGAGCTGAAGGGAAGTTCTCATTTTTTGTTCAGGGTTATGCACTTTCTATAACCCTTAGGCATTAAAAACAGTAAAATTTCTTTTCGCTGGTATAAGTGTAAAAGTTCACTAAATCGAAAAGCAGTGTAAAAAGTAGGAAAATAAAAAAGACTTTATAGGAAGATACCCAGGTTTACCTTATCGATTGTTTCGAAGTTTTGCAATGTTAAAGACACAATATAAGGTGTAATAAAAACTTTGTCCATTAAGAAAAAATAACAAGGGACAAAGTTTGCTACTTAGGGTTTGCAATCGCGGATCACTGAACCGACGGTGGAGGCGGTCGCTTTTGAGTCTGCACCCTTATGGGTCCAAAAAATTAATATAATATTCTAACCTCATTTTGCTGTATTGATGTAACTCAACAAGAGAACTGAAGAAAATAATAGAATAACAAAGTTTAAAGATCGTAATAGCAGGAAATTAATTAGACACAATATTTAATGATGCAACACTGACGTTAGGTCGCAGCCAGACCAATGGGAACGACAAATGGGACGGATATTAGCATTTATGTAAAAATAACCGATTGAGCGAATGTAAAGGAACCTCAATTTTATTCTTTATTTTAAATTCCTTTTTTTTTCTAAACTCTTTCTGATTTGGACAAATCACCAACATTGGTGGACGTTTCCGATTCGCCTAACTGCGGTTTTTTAATATTATATGCCTGACGTCATTATTTTATTACTCGACACGGTTCTTTCCAAACAAATTTACTCTATTTTAAGGATATAACGGGATAAATCCTAATTTTATCTCATCACTATAGTTTGATGGTACTTCGAATTTCCAAAACAAAGTTTCTCTAATTAACTGTTTGTTTTGAATTCACTTTACTTCGATCAACTGTTTGTTTCGAAATCAAAGCTGCTAACAATGTTGTTGGCAGAGTAAAAATAGAAATGTGTTTACACATCAAAATAATTCACTGAACTAAAACGTTCTTTTATTTTATATACATACATCAATACATTTATAGTGTTGAACAAAACCTGAAGGGTATGTTCCAAAACAAGTCTATATTGACGTTTTAAGTAATTCCTCCAACACTCCCACTATATTAAAAATTTTACTTTATTATATAAACCAAATTTTAAAATATAATAAAGGAATCACACCTGTCCCTCGATTAACATGGATTTGATTTAACACGGTCAACGAATTGAGACAAAGTCTTGATTAACACACACACATAAGTTTCGCCGCGTTAATCAAGTGCCGTTTTAATCGAGGGATAGGTGTATTAGTCGCGATTAACACGGTTTTTGAGTTACACGGTATTTTGGCGGAACGTAATTACCGTGTTAATCAAGGGACAGGTATACTATAAATTCATATACATATTTGTTTGTAATTAAATTCTAATTAAACCCGATTTGGTTGCATAAAATAATTGTTTTATGCCGTTTACAGCTTTATTAGATTATCTGCCACCATATCATTTGTTGAAATGTAGGTAACTTGAACAGTTGAGTCTGCTATTTAATCACGAATGAAATGGTGTCGGACATCAATATGTTTGGTTCTGGCTTGATATACATCGTTCTTTGCCAATTTTAATGCTCCTTGGTTATCACAAAATATTGTGATACGTTGATTAGGACAAACATTGCCTAATTCATTTGACCATTTACTATATACACATGGATCAACCTTTGACCTTTTCAGATTCATATCCTTGGGCGCTTTGTCCAATTTAATATTCCACTGCCGCCCGCTTTGTTTAAGGCCGTACATAGTTTTTTGGAGTTTGTACACTTTCGCAGTTGAATCATTGAATTCTTCAGGTTGCTGTATGTATACTTCTTCATCAAAGTTAGCCTAGAGAAACGCTGTTATAGCATCCATCTGGTCGATACGCAGATTATTTCTTGCTGCCAATGCTATCAAATAACAAATTGATGAGTACCGAAACACGAGTGAATATGTTGCACCATAATCTATGTCCGGAGTCCGAGAGCATCCTTTCGCCACTACTCGAGCTTTATATCGAATAATGTTTCCGCATTCATCTTTCTTAGTTTTAAATACCCATTAAGTTTTGATTGCCTTTCTGCCTTTTGGTAAATCAGCCATTAACCAAGTTTTGTTTTCCATTAAAGAGTCCATTTCACTTTTCATCTCATCCTTCCAAAATTCTGCATCAGCTTTGGATAAGGCTTCCTTCACTGTTATTGGATCTGCATTTGATTCTGATGAAGCAAAATGTACATAGTCTTGTAACCATGTCGGCTTTGCTTTTACTCTTTCTGATCTTCTAGATTCACCAGATTCTTTCCTATCTGAAGCATCGAGGTGAGAGGTGAAATTTGGATTTGTTTTACAATTGTTGAAATCCTGGGAATCAGATACATTCTGTTCATTTCTTCCAGTGTCATCATCTAGGGGCTCGTCTTTATTTACTACTCCCACTGCCTCTTGAGCTTGATTGATTTCTTCGTTTATAACTCCCACTGCCAGTGTAATTGGTAAATCAATCGCAGGTTCCGTTACGGATATATCAATTGTTTCTAGTTTTTTCTTTATAACTGGTGATTCAAGGAAAATTACATCTCGACCAGAATATACACGTCCTGATTTATATCCATGAGTCGATATCTTTTTGTCATTTCGCAATATCCAACAAACAAAAGCTTTTTGGAATGTTCATCAAATCCTTTGCGTCGAACCTTTGGGATAAGTTTAATTGCTTAAGTACCAAAAATTCGTAGATATTTTAATTCAATTGTTAATCCTGCCCACATTTCTTCTGGTAATTTACCGGTTCCTTTCGCTGGTGATCTATTAATTAAATAAACTGCAGTTGCTACAGCTTCTGCCCAAAACTTTTCTTTATCTACACCAGCATCTATCATTATACATTTTGCCCTTTTTTTAATTGTGCGGTTCATTCTTTCAGCCAAACCGTTGTGTTGAGGTGTATAGGGAACCGTAGTTTGATGTTTGAGACCGAATTTTTTTAAAAATTTATCAAAATGAATATTCATAAATTCACCACCGTTATCGCTTCGAAGAAGTTTTCTTTTTCTTTCTTTTTCGTTTTCCACCGCTGCTTTGAATATTTTAAAATTTGATAGAGCTTCATTTTTATTTTTTAGAAAATATACAAACACCTTTCTGGAAAAAACGTCAATAAATGTTTGAAAATATTTTGAACCTCCAATTGAAGTATTATATGGTCCAGACAGGTCGGTGTGAATTAATTCGAAGAAGTCTTTTGCCCTTGTTCCGATATTTGTAAACGGAAGCCGAGTTTGTTTACCTCTAATACATATTTCACAAATTAACTGATTTTCCTCATTTTTGAATTCGATGCCATTATTTGACTTAATTTTTTTTACGTCGTCAAAATTTAGATGACCCAATTTTCGGTGCCAGGTGATAATGTCGCTCTCACATTTTGCAGATAAAACCATGGGTATGTTAGCCATAATTTTGTAAACCCCGTCCACTAATGTTGCCCGAACTAAAGGTTCATTTTTCAAATTGAATATCGAACATCTTTCTCGATCAAATTTTATATGGTTTCCTTTTTCGGTTATTTTTGATACCGACAAAAGGTTTGCTGCCAGCTCTGGAACATATAACACATTTTTAACCTCAATCGCCTTGCCATTTATGACAATTGTTAAATCACCAACACATGTCACATTCAATTTCTTGTTATTAGCAGCACAAATATGGTTAATATTTGTTGGTCGTACATCATTTAACCATTCAGAATTAGCTACCATATGTTGTGAAGCTCCGCTATCAAAATAAAAAACCTTTCGGTTTGATGATGCACACACCACGTTTCCATTAACAATATTATTTGAGATCAAGGCACTAAATACATCATTGTTCACTGCTTTATTGTTTTTTAACCATTTAAAACATCTCGATGATTTATGATTTGTTTTACCACAGTGTTCACACTTTTCAAATTTTTTTCCAACAAAAGCCTGATTGTGGGTAGATGATGCTATTGCCATTTCAAAAAGACGGGTTTTAATTGAATCACCGGTGATTTTCGTTCCGCTTGATTCTATTCAAATTATAAATGGTCTGAATTGATCTGACAATCCAGCCAACAAAAATGATCCCAACCATTCTTCGGAAATTTCGAAACCTATCGCATTTAATTTATATGCTGTACCGACAATCTTTGATATACAGTCGTCCATGCTTTCGGATGATTCGAGATTAATTGAAATTAATTTACGTAATAGACCGATACGGCGAGAAAGACCTTTGTCCTCGAACATTGACTGGAATTTATTCCATATTTCAAATGCAATCGAACGTGTTTGAATATGAACGTACAATCCACTTTCTATCGACAAAATTATTTAAGCCTTCGCTTTTTTCAATTTTACCGGATCTGTTTCGTTGCTAGCCGCTGTGCCATTTAAACATTTTTCTAGATCATTGAGCTCCAATAATGAGCGTATAGTTTTTCAATGGTTGTTTTATCATTTTCGATTATTATTTTTTATGAAAAATTGCAGTCCTTTTTAAAATAACTATTTCAGTCAATGAGTTATTTACAAACAAACGTTTTTAATAATAATTTAAGGCACGATGACTTTTTGATTTTTTAATAATTTTAGAATAAAACCTTTATTTTGTACTGGGCCCATAACCTGTTGGCAGAGCAAAAATAGAAACGTGTTTACACATCAAAGTAATTCACTGAACTAAAACGTTCTTTTATTTTATATACATACATCAATACATTTATAGTGTTGAACAAAACCTAAAGGTATGTTCCAAAACAAGCCTATATTGACGTTTTAAGTAATTCCTCCAACAAATGTTACCCTTCGTTGACTTCTGTCAAAATAAAACAATGCTATTTCTTCCAACTCGTTCGCCAATTTTTCTAAATTTACCGCATTTTTGCTCATATATTCGCTTGATTAATTTTCTTAACATATTAATTATGATATGATGATGCTCATCAGGCTACAGATCGAAACCAGAATAATTTAATGTTTGAATTAGTAACCGCATGTATGCGTTAAATAAAATTAAGATGAACTTGTTAAAAGTGTTTAAGGGGAATTGTAAAATTCGCTAATACTACAAGTTCATGGTTGATTCCTACGCATAGGAAAAAATCAGGGTAATAAGTTAGCAGACTGAAGTCTCTATAGCCTAATGAGAAAAGCGATTTAGTTTTCACTGTGCTCACAGATCGAAATTGAATTGCAAACTTTTAACAATTTCTGCTCTTCTGAATTAAAATGCCATTTGGAAATCCAGAACTTTTGACACACTATACCGATTTACTCGAAACATAACAAACCTTACCTGTGGCGCTGAGTCCACTTACTTGTGAAACTGTTTAATAAACAGCTTTCAATAGTAATTGTTACTTATAGATGCCAAATATATTATATTAAATAAACGATTGGGGCGAACGATCTTTATTTATTTGTTTTACAAATTAACTTCATTTCACATTCAATCTTCATTCCGACTTTTGTACTCTTCTAAACGTGCTTATAAAATTGCATGATTTTTCCCAGAAGTTTGTCATTCCAGATAACCCAATATCATAAAAATTTTCGAATTTTCAAACTAACAAAATTCGAAAGCTTTTTTTAATTTTCTTTGTAATATTTTGCATCATCTTTTTAAAATTTACTGCCAATGTTGAAAACATTTTCTTTGTCAAGTACTGCATATTAATACCTCTAGTCATCTAAAATTAAAATACCCACTCAAATAACGTTACAATTAATAAGTACATACATATGTACATATAACTCGTATCTACACCGAAACCATATGAATAACCATAAAATAAAAATTTTATAGAACTTGCAGTTCGCACAAATTGTCTGGTATCTAGAAGGATAGATTCTAAAATAAAAATCATGCTAAAATACGTCGAATTTTCAACAACATGGAAACCCTATATATGTTTTGTAATTTAATTGCTTTCATTACATCTAGGCTTTTGTCTATTTAAATTAGTTTTCATTGTGATTTTGTTACGATCTATGTAAAATTTTTTTTTATCATTTATCATTTGATTAAAAGCTTTTTGGTGTTAAACATTTTCTTGTTCGATTTTTGAACGAGTATCTATATTTGCAAATGGAATAACTGGCAAAATACCAACACGATATTAGGCAAACATCCTATATGCACACATTCAAATTTTTTTTTTATAAATTCATACTCTTGTAGTTGCAATTTATGTAGTGTAGCCAAATATTTAACATTTCGATTGGAACTCAAAAAAGGTATGTTAATGGTACATCATGTACATCAATCAAAATCGTTAAATTCTTGTTTCGACGAAAATGTTTTTACTTAACTAAAGGGATTTCCTTCATCCGTTCCTCCAAATTAATTACTCCATTTTGTGTTTTTTTGGTTGATTTATTTAGCCTAATCAAACAGTTGCTTTATAATAAGACATTCGCCGCGCAAAAAAATCCCTTTGGATGGTTTTGAATATATTTTACTCAATGCTAAATAATCAATTAGTTTTTCCAGGAAAGCCATTTTACCGTATATAGCTTACGATTTTTTCATGTAATTTGTTTTTGTTGTGTGTATCCATCGAGGAAATTTTGGAGACAAACAACAAAAACAATTTGTTTAAAAAAAATGTGTATCTGTTTGCGAGATATTCGAATCACGTGTAGGTGAAACATTTTTTATTTTTTATTTGGAAGGATAATTCCATGAATTTGTATTATTTTCTCAATTGGGTTGCTACATGAAGCAAAAAAGGGTTTTTTACAAGTTTGTGACATTTTATAATTATAATTCGTTTCATTATTATTATTATTTTTTTTTAATTTTCTTGGATGGTTGTTAGATGCAGATAAATTAAATTATTAATAAAAGTAACATTCTACCTTTGATATTGCTTTTGAACTTCTGTGAATTTTATGCCAAATGGAGCACCTCATCGTCTATTACTTTCCACTACCGTTTGATGGAAATGAAAAAAATTTTGCAAATCATTAAGCAAGGTGATCTCTTTGTAGGCTGTTCATCTATCTAAAAGGTTGAATTTGTTTCAAAAATGCTTGTAAGATAAGTGTGGACATCAAAATAAACATCAACGCGTTAATTGTGTAATCCAAAAATTGACAAACAACATTTTCTTAACAATTCTAGGCTTTCCTAACCGCGCCTTTCTCGTACATTACGCCTGAAACCATTAGTTGATATTGATGAAACCATTAGTTAATAAATATCTCAATTCGTACTAATAAAACTTTTTACAGAACTGAATCTTCTTTTTTAGCTGAATTGAAATAATAATAGCAATGATAATTTAAATAACCATATTCAAACATTAGCAAGTAAATTCCAGGTGGAATATAAGAAGAGTGTAAGTGGGAATTAATATTAAAAAGTTTAAAATAAAACAACAGATAAAACCACTTGGGTAAGGGGATAAAAACACTTTGAACCTTAAATATAAAGTTATATAGAAATTAACTCTAGTCTATAAAATGCTTTGTAACATTTTGTTTTTGTATTTTTATAAATATTTTACAAAGTATTACCTTAAATTTTTATATATACGAGTATATATAAATCTATAAAATATCCATTTTCCTCTCAAGTAACACCGATTAACATAATTCAAACCGCACATTTTTGATGTCATAAAAACAAAAGAGGAAAGCTTTTTAAACCAAACCGGAGGAAAAAGGAACTTTTCTTTTTTTCGTTTTGTTTGGTTGTTGGCGCAAAATAATCGAGCAAAAAATTATGAATATTATGCGAAAAAAATATAAAGTGATCGTTTTTTTTTGTTTTTTATTATTATTATCATTATTTTTATATTTTAGAAAAAATGGTTTTCTATAAATTTTCCTTCCATTACATATAGACACACAAATACAGACACCTTGTAAAAATGTTGGAAAAATAAAATAAAATTTAAAGCAAATAAAATGTAAAAACTTGAAAAGGATGATGATGACATCGTAAAAGGAAGTAAAATGTATTTTTAGTTGGTAATAAATTAAAAAAAATAAAATAAAGGATTTATGTGTTAGGATATTTTGGAAATGTAACAGAATTTATATTTTCATTTTTTTGAATCGGTATTTTAGGTATAAAATTGGTTGTAGTTAAAATTTATGAGTTTATAATTTTGATTCACTGTGCACGATACCCCTTACAGTCGTTTTCCCTTACATATACACACACGATTTATTAAAAATATAAATTTTAAAGCAGAATCCCTTTTACTAAAGTGTTTTTTAACGGAAATTATATATTTTTCAAAATAAAAAATAAAACAATTTTAAATTTCCGTCAAAGCATAAATTAACAAATAGACACTTAAGTAAGGTATACCGGAAGATACAACAAATAATTAGCTGAAAATTAGCAAAGCATATATATATATATATATATATATATATATATATACACATACCAACAATTTAAAACACAGTAAAACGTAAAAAGTTATAATCATTGGATAATTTATGTTTAATTGTTTAACACTGTGCTGTCAAAAGATGATTTCTTGTTTTATAATTTACATATTTGACGTTTCGGAATGTAACTCTTTATTTAATTACAGATTAATATGTAAACTAATCTTAAAAATTTAAATGTAAATTAAAAATTAATTAAATTGTTAAATATTTTATATTTTTTCTAAATTTCATAAATATAGAAAACAATCTATAATATTTAAAATATTTATTGAACAAACATAAAATATAAAATGAATTTCAGTCATTTTTTGTCAATTATTTAATTTAAGTTAATTAATTCACATAATTTACCTAATGCTTTAATTTTATTTGGTTTATTTGCTAAACTTATTTAAAGCATGTAGATAATTTGAACTGGTTAAATTATAATTCTTTCTTAACTCCTAATTATAACTGTTTTTAAAATATTACAATAAATTTGAAAAATTTAACAAATTCACTAACTTATGTTAATTAAATAAATTTGTTAAATAAACAAATTAAATATTAAATTAATTTCTATTTTCATTATATAAATTATGTATCTTAGTTTTTTAACTTGTGTATTTTAATTAATTAAAAGATAAATTAAAAATGTTAGTTTATTTAGATAAATTAATTCAGTCAAAATTAAAACGAAAATTATTTAATTCTTTTATTAAAAAAAACGGGGTCACTTTCTGAACATAGACTTTCTCGTTTTAATAAATAAAATTAATAGAAATCTAACCACTGTACCTCCTGTTATTTAAAGTGCTCTACTGTTATTAACAAAATATAGAGAATAAAATATTAAATTTAAATTTTCTTTATTTAATAAATATATCTAATTTAGTTGAACCATTTTACAAAAACAGTATAATATTTAAATTATTCAATTACTTTAATTTTGTTTTTTATACACCATTTATATTTAAAACGTTAGTTTAATTTAATTTATTTTGTTTTCGTCTACTCTGTATTAAATAACTTTAATAAACAAGATGTATTTAATTTAATAAATTTTAATTTTTTCCAATTTATTTAAAATATTTAAAAAATATTTAGCTATAACATAAATATTTCAATTTTTATTTAATTTTGATTATTTAATGTGGAAAGTTATTTGGTTTACTTAATATACTATATATATTGCTTAATTTACCTATAAATGTAGTTTATTCAATTCATGTAATGTATTGTATTTGTTTTTTTAACATATTATTTGTATTAATGTATTTTAATTTTATATTTATAAAAACTAAAAAAAAACAAAAAAATTAATTAGTTAAAATAAATTAAGAAATTAATTAGATTAAGCAAATTAAATTAAATAATAAATTAATTTTTATAGCTTAAATATAATTTTCCGAAATATTGAATTAAAATTTATGTAAATTAATTAAATAGGTTCAAAAAAGTTATGTAAAATTATTATTATTTACTATTTTATTACTACCAAATTCATTAAATTATTTAACATTTTAAAATTAATAAATTAGCATATTTTATTCAATACATTTTTTTTTTAATTATTTTATAAAATTTAATAAATTATTTTCTATTTTAATTATTTAGTTTATTTAATACATTAAAGCCGTGTACATACGACGGATGAAAATCCGGGATTTTTACATCTCGCCGTTTTTTCCAATCAAATGCAAGAAATAGTACAAAATACACGCCCCTTTTCATCTCGAAAAGTTGAAAAAATCTCAACTTTAAGCAAAAATCCTGCAGAGCAACCATCCTAAAAAAATAAAACTGTAATTTTTGAGCAATATTTTGTAGATCATTATACTTTTCCTAATGACATTTGCATTTTTGTTTGTGTTGTAAACATAGCTATTTCAAAAATTTTTGTGTTTCGTGAATAATTAATTAATTAAAAAAAAAAATAGTAGATACTCGTAATAAAAAAGGAAATAAAATTGAAACGGTATGTTCATATAATTTTATTTAATACAAAAATATATATTATATTAATTACAACATTGTATTTTTTAGAAATGTCGCGAGAAACAGACGAGAGAATTTTGGAAGAAATTAAAAAACCCGGACGGGAACCATTATTCGATTTAAGGCACGCCGATTATAAAAATACAACCCTAAAACGTATAATGTGGAATGAAATAGCTGAAGTTGTTGGGGTTACCATAGAAATTTGTAAAACACGGTGGAAGATCTTGAGGGCCAAATATGTGAACCAAAATAAGCCACCGAAATCCGGAAGCGCTGCACGTTCCAAAAATGATGAATGGCTGACTAGAAGTATGGACTTCCTAAAGGACATTGTAATTCCCGAGTAAGTTGTTTAAATATGCACATTTACCGGCGAATGTACACATTCGCCGCTCTATGTACATTAGCCGTAACGTATACATACATATATTTAATTATTGGAACAAGTAACACGTACAGTATTATATAAAGCCATTGATTGTTATTAAACAACTTCGAATGCTAAATAATTTTTTTAAATATTATTTTTAGACAAACATATAGTAGTTTTCAATTAGAGCCCGAAAGCCAGAATCTGTTTCAGAGTCTATTCGATGAAACGACATCATCGATAAGTTTAGAGGTGGAGAACGAATCAAATGATACACTGCAACTATCCAGTGAAACTGCATTGCAGGCTACACCTAAAGCTGGTCCCTCCCGCAAAAGGAAAAACGACCAAAATCCTATGGAGCCATTGGTGCATTCTGTAATGAAGTCGTTGGATGCACATAGGAAGTTGATAGAGGGAAGTACTGCCCAGCCAACCCCAGTAGTGGAAATTCGACGTCCGAGTTTATTGAAGGTCTTTACCGAATCAATTGACGAAGATTTTGCAAAATTACCATTGGCAAAACAGTTAATGGTGCTGTTTCAGATAAATAAATATATGGAAGAGGCAAAACAATAATTTGGCGATAATTAAAATATTTAGAATTTTTTGTTGTTATATTTAGTTTTTATTCATCATAAATATTTAGTTTAATTAATTTTAAGTTTTCCTAGTCTATGAAATGTGTTTTAATAAATGAAATTAATGTTGAATGAATGAATTGGAACATGTATTTTTAATGTATCGTCGAATACTGCCATGGTAACACATCAACTTCATTGAAGTATTTGCAGAATTGGTCCCTTATTTCATTGGCATTTCTGCTCGAATTGTTTGATCCCACACGCTGTACTCCCTGCAAGGCCTCGTTTGTTTCACTTCGCCATCTTCCTGGTCGAAATATTCCATTGATTTCGCTATCAACTAATTCGGAAGTAACATATTCCCTAATTTTTTTTTCTCGCAACCAATTGTGTAAAACGACAGTGGCTTTTATAATGCCTAACACGGTGGTTTTACTGGCAATAATTAGTCGTCGATATATGCGCCACCGGCTAGATAGAATACCGAACGCATTCTCCACCACTCTTCTGGCTCGAGATAATCTATAATTGAAAGCTGTTTTTTCAATTGGTAGTACTAATGTATTTCGGCCAGGATATGGTCGCATTAAATTAGGGAGCAGCGGGAATGCTTCATCTCCTATAAATACATAAGGGTATTTCAAATTGTCTGCCAGGTTCTCTGCAGATGGCACGTTTAGACGAGAATTACCGCATATTACTGCTCTCCAAAAAGTACTTCGCCGAAATATATTGCTGTCGCCTGTGTGGCCTGGTGCTCCAATATCGACAACAATAAATTTATAGTCTGCATCGGCTATTGCGAAAAGTACAACACTGTGACTATGTTTATAGTTTCGGTTGATCGAGCCGGAATGTGAAAAAGCCTATAAATAAAAAATATGTATTTGCTACAATAATATAAATTAATAAAATTTTATTCAAATGTGCTCTTACTTGAATTATAACATGTTTTCCATCCATCGACCCTAAACAATGTGGAAAGTTCCATTGTTGCTGGAATTGATTGCTAATTTTACGCCACATTGCCTCACTGGGCTTCGGAAATACAATTTCTTTTAAAATTGTCCACAACGTTTCACAGGTTTCCCTTATGATCACCGATGTCGTGGTTTTTCCTATTCGATAGCAGTATTTCCCGATAGACACCATGCTGTCTCCACTTGCGAGGTATCTGAGAAAAAATGTATATACACATGTAAACGAATATTAAATATAAAATAAGTTTTATAATAATTACCGTAGAGTTAAAGACAACCGTTGACCTGCTGATATCGAATTCTCGCCAATGTCATTTTTCTGGATCAGGGGGCCCACCATTGTGAGCAATTCATCAAAAGCAACCGGTGTCATACGATGAAAATTCGCAAACGATTCTGTATCGGTTAATCGCATTTCATAATAAAGATTTTGATAAAAGCCCTGCTGGTTTCTGTTGCGATTGACCGGGTTAACACTGAATCGTCTGACACTACGACGCCTGTTTTCGAACTCGTATTTTAAATACAACGATAACACGGCATTTAAAATTAGCATATCTCCATTCAATACATTTATTATATCTTGTCTTGAAAAAGACATTTTTAAAATGAAATTTAAAATGAAAAACTAAAACGTAAAACGGAAAACGAATGTGATTTTATAGTTAAAATGAAAACAAAATTATTAAATTACTACATAAATACGAAAAATACGAAAATTAATGAAGAATTAACCCAAGCAAAACCAAAACAAAAATAAAAAAAATTGACAGCTATGTCACAAGTAAAATAGACCAAATATAGAGCAAAAAACCGATATGTTACTAACTTCTCGGTTGAGATGTAAAAAATCCCGGATTTTCATCCGACGTATGTACACGGCTTAAATTTATTTTTCAAATATTGATTGTTGTTTATTTAAATTAATTTATATATTTATTTTTAGTTATTTAACTCAATTAAATTTTTAATTCTTCTTAATTTATTAAATTTTTTACTTTATTTGATTTATTAAATTTTTGCGTCAATTTAACATGGTTGATATATTTATATTATTTGAACAATTTTTATTATTTAGTTTTTATATCATGCAATATATAATTAAATCAAATAAACATTTTATTTATTCAATTTATTTAATTTACCGATTTCATTTAATCTAATTAATGTATTTAAAATACACTTAACAATTTAAAGTTTTAAATTAAAAAAACATTTATGAAGTATCATGTTTTATTTATTTTACATATTTAAAACATTTTTATTATTAACCTTCGCTTGAACGGAAATTTCATTTTTCTTAAATGAACAGTATCTACCCCGGTAGATATTTGTATATATCATGTAAATGTTTCCATATAATATGTCTTTTAGGGATTTTATCCTTGGTTGTGTGGATATTATTACTTGTCGTCTAATATTTATGTAAAAGTGTAAGCAAAATTTGGTCAATGAGTGTAACTTAACGGTAATTTTCCTTTTTTGTGCATAGTAAAATAGAAAAATATTTTAAACTTAGTTATTGATTTTATATAAATTGACTGTCTCGTTTGTGTTGTTGCATTAGTTTTTCTAACAATAATTGCTATAAAAAAGCAAATAAGGAAAATGATTTTAAATTTCTTTCCAGAGCAGCACTATCCAGGTAAATATTTTAAATTTTAATATAAACGTAATAAAATTTTAAAATTATAAATATTGCAAAATTTAAGAAAATAATATAATCTGTTTTTTCATAAATGTGTTATTAATTGTTTTAGATTATTTTATCAGGAAAGACAAGATTATTATGAAAGGGTGCTCGAAGAAGTTGACTCCGATAGCGAAGAAGAATTTTCACAAGTTGATGCAGATTTTGACTGCGATGATGACTATTTGCCGCTAGAGGCAAATACAACTGCTGGTTCTGATGCTGAGTTGGATAATGGAGTAGAAATGATGGAAATTCCAGATACTGATTTTGAAACGGATGACGAGGAATGTGCACAAGATGAGAATGAAGCAAATGATGAACATGATACTACTCCAGGAACTAGCGAAACGTTTACTAGTAAAGATGGAACAGTTTGGTATAAAAATCCGCCGAAGTTGCAACGTCAGTGGGTGCATACTATTTTTTGCGATACGTCGTTTGTGGGACCTAATCCGGTTACGAAAAATATGTCAGAAAGGGACACGTTTTATTGTATCATGTGTAGAAGCACGCAAGATATAATTTGCAGGTACACTAATAAAAGAGTTGAAAAAGAATACAGCGACTGGAATAGCCAAAATCCGAATAAAAATCAACTAATGTGGAAACCTCTGAAAGAAGAGGAGTTTTCGGCTTATTTAGGAATTTTGTTAATAATGGGGTGTCATCGGTCGAACTACGAACCTATCAGTGAGCTTTGGAAAAATAATGCTCTTTCGCTTTATCGCGCTACAATGTCAATACGACGTTTCAAGGAAATAACTAGATTCATCCGATTTGACGCACAAGCTACCCGGAAAATTAGATTGGCTAATCTGAAGCATTATTTCCGACCATCGGAGTCGATCACAGTGGACGAGCAGTTGTTTCGGTTTAGAGGGCACACCAAATTCTTGCAGTATATGCCATCAAAGCCGGCTAAATTTGGGATAAAGCTTTGGTGGGCGTGTGATTCGGCGACCTCGTATCCCGTAAATGGTCAAATTTACACAGGAAAAATAGGTAACATCAGAGATGTAAGCCAAGGCGAGAGAATTGTGAAAGAGCTTGTTGCTCCTTATCAAAATACTGGCCGAAATGTGACTTTGGACAATTTTTTCACTAGCTTACCATTGGCCCAGGAATTAATAAATTGAAAGTTGTCAATTGTTGGGACACCAAAAAAAAACAAACGCTACATACCGAAAGAATTCAAGGCTTCCAAAACTAGAGAAGTTCTTTCCACTGAGAGTGGATTCGGACTCAAAACATTATTGTGTTCATACGTTCCGAAAAAAGATAAGGCCGTGATTTTATTATATACTCTACATCGGGACAGAACTGTATCCGGTCCAAAGGACAAACCAGAAATTATACAATATTTGTAATCAGACGAACGGAGGTATAGATTTGATGAACAAAATGTTAAGTCAATACACAACTAAACGTAGAACAAATCGGTGGCCGCTAGCTTTATTCTATAATTTACTGGACACTGTTTCCTTGGCAGCGTATATCATTTATTTCAAAAACAATCCCCAAGGAAAGGGAGTAGTCAAAAGCAGCCAAAGACGTACATTCTTACAATTATTAGGGAAAGAGTTGTGCTTGCCCCAAATAAGAACGAGATCACAAAATCGAAGGGTTGTTGGGATGTTTTCCATAAGAAGCGCAATGGAGTGTGTTTTATGTGAATCTGTTAGGGGAATGAGTGATGATGAGTTTCATGCCGATGAGCAAGACGATCGAGATGCCAGCGGTCGCCTAAAACAAAAGGGTGCATGTTATATGTGCTACCAACATAACAAGAAAAAGCGGGCCACTCGTCATGTGTGTGTCAAATGCAGAAAACCAGTCATATGAATTAGTTTGTTATATACATTTTCCTAATGATTTATTATTTGAGAATTTCATGAATCGAACTTGAACTTTAAATTTTATTTATGTTTTGTTATATACCTTTTTGTTTTTTTTTTTGTTTAGTATGTATAAAATAAATTATATCTAAAAATACTAATTTACTTGGTTTTCACATTATAATATATGTATAACTGTCGAAAATTTCCTTATACAACGCATCAAGAAAAAAATATCAACCCGGGTAGATATTGTTCTCTTAGGGGAAAAAGACATACAAATATAAAAAATAAGTGTTAGAATATATCATTAAATATTTTTTTTGATAATTTACTAAATGAATGACAAAGTTAGTCACATAGCCGACCTGGCATAGCGATTAAATAAAAACTCACTGAATTATGGAGAAAAGAAAATTGTGATATCTACCCGGGTAGATACTGTTCAAGCGAAGGTTAAACTAACTGAATTGTTACATTTGCTTTATTTATTTAATTTTTAAATTTTTGTAATTTTAATAATTTATCTAACAGAATGACTGTATTTAATTAATTTAATTTCTTTAATATATTTAAAATAGTTATATCGTTATATTTATTGAATATACTTAATTTGCTTACATATAATTTTGTGATAAATAAATAAATAAATTACAGATAAATAAAAATAAATTAAGTTGATTAATAATATTTTTATTTTATATTACTTATTTAAATTAATCGGGTAATTTAACGCTATTTAGTTCTTTAAAATGTACTTAATTTTTTTAAATTATTTAGTTTATATAATTCATTTAATTCATTTCATCTTTTTAAGTTAATACAACTTCAATTATTTAGTTTGTCTAATTTTCCATATTTATGTAATTTTTAGATAAATTCAATTTATTCAATTATTTATTTTATTTAAACAATCATTTTAATTACTATATGTAGGTTAGTCATTTCATTCGTTTAATTTATTTAACATATTTTAAAAGTTACATAATATTTTGTTTGGTTATTTTTCAAATTATTTATTATATTGAACCCACTTAATTTAATTTTACAGGTAATTGATTTAATTAAGTCAATGATTAAATATATTAGACCTATATAAATGATTTACAATTTAAATTACATATAATTTTTAAATATATTAAATAAACTTTAAAATTTAAGATATAAATAAATTTTTCACAAAATAATTAGTAAACTGAAATAAACAAATTAATCAAGTTAAATTAACATTGCTACCTAAGTATGGTAAATTAACTAACTATATGAAATGAATTAAATAGTTAAAATAATTTAAATGTTATATATTTTTAATATGTTAATTATTTTTGTGGCGACTCACGCATTTGTACTTGCGTTCGCCGTCACATGATCAGAACAAACGTGAACAAACTAAACACAAACGGAAACACCTAATACAAAAAGGGCAACTAAACTACTGTCTCTTCCAGACAACGACGGACAAGACAAAAATAAAATAAGGCTATTAGTGAATGTGTTAAAAACTTGTTAAAAATTAAAATTTTGACAGTAAATTTAAAATATTTTTTTTATTCACCACAGTGAAAATTTAACGATATACTGACCGTATATAAATTATGACAGATGTTGTTAAAAAAACATAACCTAATATACTCGTAGTATTTAATTAATTCGGTGTTAAATGTGGTTTTAAATCTTTATTTGATTCATGTATGCTATCAATGTGTCCATTTAATTTGAACTATGCATTTAACATTTTATAAGATATACATATTTGGACAGACAGGGAAAACGGGTCAAATGTAATTGTAGAATTTCTAGTATGATCGAATGTCGGAAACTCTATTGTGGTAGAACGAGTAGATGTATTCAAAAACTGAATGAATTAAATTTAAATTTGTTTAAAATTGAATACGCTTACAAAGTATGAGAAATGAAAGAGGGCTGACTATATTAGAAGTGTATTCCGAAAATTTAAAACTTCCATTATTAAAGAAAATCTACATATGTCGCATAAACATGTTATTTAATCTTTTATAAATTCAATTAATTATTATTAATTAAAATAAATCATTGAAATTCTTTTTGTTGTTACAATAATAAGGTATCAAAATTTTAACCAATTCACAAGGCAAAATATGTTTTGGTAGTTCAAAAATATTTCACCTCGATTATTTAATTTCACCTAATTTTTAACTAAATATTTTTAACACATTGACTAACGGCCTAAATAAAAAACAGTCTCGTCTCGGCTTTCATGTTGAGCGCACGCGCACTCATCTAATAAATAAACAAATAAACAAAATGGTGGTGGTGGTAAACAACAAATAAATTATGTGTACATGATTACATAAAAAAATAAATTATAACAATTTAAAAAGTGCACACATTTTCACCAATAAAAATAAAATAAATTTAACATAAACTAAATAAATAGTTTAGTTAACTTTATTACATAGAATTTAACATAGAAATTATTAAATCATTTAATTAAATTTAACATTTGCAAATTGTTATATGTTCATAGGTTACTTAAATTATTTAAGCTACAATATATAATTTATTTAACTTAAAGAATGTAGTATTTAATTTATTTTAATTATTTAATTAGTTTATTACATAAAATTTTTGTATTTTATGTAATTTATATAATTCGCTGCATATATATAAATCAAATTTAACTTACTTTTAATTATTGAACTAATTAATTGACTTAATTCTGACAGTTTAAATGATTTATTTAATTTATTTATTACAAGCAATTATTTTTTAATTTATTTGATTTATTTCATATGCTGAATTTATTGACCATTTTTAAATTACTTATATATATTAAATCATTTAATATAGTTTACATATTATTCTGTATTATACTACCATAATTATTATAATTATTTATAAATATTTATTTAGAATTTTACACAATTTTCTAACTTATTTAATAGACTCAAATTATCTATATTAATGGTAAAGATTAATAAAATAAAAAATATTTAAACAAATTATATTAATTTTAATTATTTAATTCATTTAACTGACGTTTTTAAATTATTTTTGTTATTTAATTTTCTAAGTTTATGTAATTTATTTTAATTAATTAATTTATTAAAATATTTACTTTCTTTAGATTATTTATTATATTTAATGCAATAAACGTCTTAACTTATTTGTCGGGGTACGGCCGCTCGTTGATACGCCAAATTGGTTTTGGTTCAACCTGCAGCTCTGGTATACTTATTTCCCGAGTTTTGCGGACTGTATGATTTGTAAATAAAACGCAATAAGAAACGTTTTGAATTATATTACAGCTGGCAACGTTGGCTTCAATAGATTAAATGAATGATTTGATTTATAATTATTTATTATTATATTTCTCAATTAAAGTTTTGCCCTTTGTATTTTTTCCAAATTGTTTCGTCTGACTGATCACAAAAAGTACTAAAATATTGAATTTATACATTGACATAAGACTAGTGTACAATATAAATTCACAATAATTACTAATGTACTAAATACTAATTTCATACATTTGCAATAGATAGCGTGATAATTAAATTTCAATATGTACATCTGGTAACATTGATTATATAATAAAAATAAAATACGAGAATCCATCATTATTTTGACGTTTTCAAATAAATTTCAACTTTGTTTACAAATATGTTTATAAAATAATAATAAGCATAGAAAATCAACTAAATAAAAACTAATAATAACTAAAGAAAATCAACTAAATAAAAGGTAAGAAAGCTGAATATGAGTGACAATTTTTAGCTATATATTGTAAATACAAAATTATTTTTTACTAGGTATCAGGAGCTAATTCGACTGTGGTATCATTTTCAGCATTCCGACCTGTCATGATGGATCAACAAAATTAGCTAAGTTATAATTTATAAATTTATACTAATAACAACTATAATTAATTATACATTTTCTTTTCTTTTCAGCTATTAAACATACTCCCCGCCTTGAACTGGCATGTTCAAAAGATTCTTCGTGTTATAGATGAAAAGTTTAAATATGGATGTGTGACTTTATATGCTAATAAAATGTAACAGCGATGTTTACTTTTGTGATGTGAATCGGTGTTTTGGTTTTGTTTTTTGTGATGTGTTGAAATGAAACCTCGGAAGTTCAGCTAAATCATGTACTTCTTCTGGTTCTGCTCGGGAAACGGGAAGCAAACACAGTTTTTGAATTGGTCGTTTGATCTGATTGTGCTGAGTTTTTAAAGTGACCACTCGAACTTGACCGTCCGAGCCAGGATGTAATTCTGTGACCTTACCAAGCAACCAATGATTCACCGGTAAATTGTTGTCCTTAATCAGAACAATATCGTTGATTTGCAATGACGGAGTTCTGTTTTTCCATTTGGAACGTTGCTGAAGAGATGTCAGGTACTCGATATACCACTTCTTCCAGAAATGTTGGCTGATTTGTTGCACTAGTTGCCATCGAGTAAGATGTGAAATTTTTAGATGCGTAATATCGGACTCCGGTATTTTTGTTAACGGATGTCCTATTAAAAAATGTGACGGTGTAATTGGATCGACCTCGGTATCGTTGATGGTGCTCAATGGCCGGGAATTAAGAATTCCTTCGATTTCAGCGAGTAGTGTGTTCATCTCCTCGATAGTCAATATATTTTTACCAATCACCCTCTTTAGGTGGAACTTCGTGGATTTAGTCGCAGCCTCCCACAATCCCCCGAAATGTGGAGAATTAGGCGGAATGAAATGCCAATCGATACGATTTATAGCGAAGTAATTGGCAATGTAGCTCGAATTTTTGATCAATTTGTTGAACTCATTTTGCAACTTGGAATCAGATCCAATAAAATTGGTGCCATTGTCGCTATGTAATTCTGAACAGACTCCACGCCGCGCCGTAAATCTTTTAAGGGCCCCCAAAAATGCATCGCTCGAAAGGTCACCAACTAACTCTAAGTGAACTGCTTTCGTGCTTAAACACACAAATAAGCATACGTATGCCTTGTATGTTTTTTGTCCTCTACCTTTAGCCAGATGAATGGATATAGGCCCTGCGTAATCCACTCCAGTCTTCAAGAATGGACGGATTAATTCAACTCTCGAACTTGGTAAACTGCCCATTAGTTGATGTTGACATTGCGATTTAAATTTAGTGCAGACAACGCATCTTCGGACTATTTCTTTTGCTTTGATTTTTCCATTCGGAATCCAGTATTCTTGACGAGTGATGCCCAAAAGAAGGGTTGGACCTGCGTGTTTGTTGTTCAAATGATTGTCACGAAGAATTAACTCAGCGATTTTGGATTTTCCATGAATTATTAGGGGGTGCTTCGTAGAATATGGAGTTAAGCTGTTCTGCAATCTTCCCCCAACACGAAGTAGCCCGAATTCGTCTAAGAACGGGTTTAAAGATTGGAGGCTGCTGCCTTTTCTGACTTCTCCTTTCGTTTGCAATGCTTTTATGTCATCTTCGTAGTATTTTCTCTGCTCGTGCTGACACAGTATGCGGATAGTTTGAAGTAGCTCTTCTCTTTGTAGGCTGATGGAATTGGGCCTAGATTGTTTGGGTTTCGCAATGTTGCTGGCGAATTTGATGACGTAGCTCATGACTCTAAGTAGTCTGCCGAATGACGAGTATTTGCTGATGATTTCGTCATACCAATCGATGGCTGGTGTGGTTGTAAGCCTGAATGTGAATTGCTTATTTGATGCCTCTTCTTCAACGCTCCCATAATTTTGGTTTTGAGGTGGCCAGAATTCCGATGATTGTTGTAGCCAAGGTGGGCCGTTCCACCACAACTTATGAAACTTAAGTTCATTTGGTGATAGACCTCGAGAGGCGCAGTCCGCTGGATTTTCAGCCGAAGAGACGTGTCCCCAATTTTTTCGGGGTAAAGTGGACAGGACTTCTGAGGTGCGATTCCCTACAAAAGTTTTCCATCGTCTCGGATGACTCGCCAACCAGTCTAATACTATCTGAGAATCGGTCCAAGTATATACTTCCTTGATGGATAAATTTGATTCTCTTTTGATGATTTTTATTAGATCGGCCAACAATACGGCGGCACATAGCTCCAGTCTTGGTAGCGATTGTTGCTTCACTGGTGCTACTCTAGTTTTCGCTGTAATGAGTTTTACAGTAATCCCATCGTCGTTGACTATCTTGAAAAATACCACGGCTGCATAGGCCAGTTGACTTGCATCACAAAATCCATGCATCTCAACGCCTGAACTGCTGGTCGTTGCTAAAGATCTGGGAATAGAAAAAGCGCTTATAGATTTTAGGTTGTTCCTCAATCTCACCCATATCAAATGCTTATCTGATGGAAGCGGCTCATCCCATTCGAGATTGGCGCCCCAAAGTGATTGTAGGAAGATTTTGAACGTTATGACCACTGGGGCGAGCCAACCCAGCGGGTCAAACAGACGACTTGCTTCAGATAATATGATTCTTTTTGTAAACTTCGATTTTTCTTGGATGTTTGACTTAAATGTGAAATTATCTGATTTGGGATTCCATTCAATTCCCAACACCTTGACAAAATCCATGGACTCATTGACCTGGTCTTGCATTGGCTTGTTGGCAGCTTCTTGATGATTATGCGGAATTCTATGCAATATGTTTGGATTATTGGACTTTATTAAATTAAAGCCGTAATTTGTAAGTATTTCGGAGATTTTCTCTTTGAGTTGCGATGCCTTGACTTCGTCGTCAGCTCCTGTCATCAAATCGTCAACGTAGATATCTCTGGATATGACATGAGCGGCATGCGGTGAGGATTTGTGATGCTCTTCTGATATTTGCTTAATGGTCCTAGTGGCCAAATAGGAAGCAGAGGCTAGACCGTAAGTGACCGTCATCAAACGGAAGTGGCGAATTGGTTCGGAAGTATTTGATCGCCAAACAATTTTCTGATATTTGGTGTCATCCGATGAAACGTTTACCTGTCGGTACATTTTCTCGACATCAGCCGAGAAGACTACCTTGTGCTCTCTAAAACGCAATATAATGGCAAATAAACTTGATTGCACATTAATGCCGACCGCTAAACATTCATTCAGCGAAATTCCTGAGCTGGACTTGACTGACCCATCGAATACCACTCGTAATTTGGTGGTACTACTTGAATTTTTTAGCACCCCATGATGAGGTAGGTAAAATTCATTTTCAGCTACCTTTGGAGGAGGGATCTCTTTCATATGGCCGAGTTCTTCATATTCGCGCATAAATTGATGGTATAATTGTGCGAAATTTGGATCTCGATCAAAACGACGCTCCATGCCTCTGAGTCTTTGAATTGCGCAGGAAAGTGATTCACCTAAGAGTGCCGGCGATTTCTTGAATGGAAGTTTTACTACGAATCGGTTTTGCTGATCCTTTGTTAGATTCTGTATGAAATGGCGCTCGCAAAACTCTTCTTCCGGTGATAATTTGATATTCTCCTCGCTGATAGATTCAAGTTCCCAAAACTTGCGCAGGCTTCTATCGATGTCGATAATATCTTCTTGCTTGGTGATGGTTAGCATTGAGATTGACTCGTTGTCCCTTGATTGACTGGTTTGTCCCGAAACTATCCAACCGAACATTGTGTTTTGCAGAATGGGCTCATCTGGTCTAGTTTTTATTTGACCGTCTAAAAGGATGCTAAAGAAGTAGTCTGCTCCAATCAGAATATCTATATTGCCCGTCCTGTTAAATTGGGGATCCGCTAATCTGATTCCAGACCATGCTTTAAAATTAGCTGATATGTTTTGTGAAGGAATCTGGCTTGTAATTTTCGACATTACCAAAGCTTCTATGGACAATTGAGGGAAGCCTTCTGGTTTAATAATTATTGTAACCAAGCCCTTTGAAGTCCCAGAACCGATTTGACCCATACCACGAATTGAAATGCGAGCATTTCGTCTCTTTAATTGCAAACGCTGCGCACAAGATTCAGTTATGAAACTGGATTGAGAACCTGAATCTAGAAGTGCTCTGCATAATGTTGTCTTACCTGATACGTCAACAACATGTATGATAGCTGTTGGAAGTATTGCGGATATATTGCATTTTGCTAATAAAGCGACTTTGTCTCCTGACTCTGATGATGATGGCTGCGGTTGATTTATTGTGTCATTTGATGTCTCATCTTGATGTACCAGCGTGTTGTGCTTTTTGTTGCATTTTTGACATCGACGTCTGGACGGACATCGAAAGATTGGATGATTAGTGCCTAGGCAGTTGAAGCATCTGTTTGTTTTCTTCACCCATGCTTTTCGTTCTTCTGCATTTAAAGCGTGAAATTGGTTGCAATAATAAATCGAATGGTTTTTGTCGTCACACATTGCACATTGGAATGTAAACCCTGTTTTTCCATCAGAGCGATTTTCGGTTTTATGATCTGAAGCACTAGAAGCAACGTGACTTTTTACTTCATTCTTCGGATTGAATCGTTTGGCACTAGAAGTTAATGATTCAAGAGTATCTATTCGCCGAGCCAAGAATTTTAAAAATTCAGAAAAATCTGGACTGATTACATTTGCCACATGTTCTGCCCAGAGCGCCTTTGTTTTCTCATCTAATTTGTGCATGAGAATGTAAGTGAGCCAGGGATCTCTGCCTGTTGCTACTTCACCAAGAGCTTGAAGTCCACGAATAACCTCGTCTGAAGTATCCATCAGTCGTTTTATGTTGGCTGCTGTTGAATTATGTATGACAGGCTGCTCCATGAACGTCCGAATGAATGAGTTAATTATATGCTTTTTTCGATCATAGCGTTCCTTCAGCTTATTTAACGCTCCTATGTAATTTCCTTCTGTGACGGCTATGTGCCTCAATAGTACTGCCGCTTCTCCTCGGAGAAGCCCCTTTAGGTACTGAAATTTCTGTACCGAATTGAGACTGGGTGACTCATGAATGGTAGAAGTGAACAAGTCATAAAATGACTGCCACTCAGCGTACTCTCCATAAAATGTGGGAATATTTATTTTAGGCAATTTTACTTGTGTGTGCTCACCATGTTGCGTTGCGTTATTAGAAGTGTCTAGATTGATCACACCTTGATCAAGACTCTTCGAACGTATCCAGTTGTTAAACGCGGACACAGCATTATAATAGTTTTCTTCGTATGTGAGGTCACTGTTCTCTTCTGGATCGAGTTGAAAGATACGAAACTCTAAATCTGTGAACTCTTCCATTAATTTTTCGACACGCCTTAACCGCGTGGATAATTCTGTTACACCCGTTTCTGATTGGTCTGCGCTTGCATATTTTGTTAAAGTTGTTAACTTGCCTTTATTAACACTTCGTTGTTTTTTAAGGGCAGCAAGCTCAGACACTTTGTCCATTGTAAAAAGTTACACCAATTTTCTTTGAGGTTAGAATCACGTTTATGTATACACTATATGTATTTTCCACGCGCACGAATTATTTAAAATGGCGAACTTACTCAGAACATGTGGTGATTTCCGTCGTGTTGAATAGAATTCCTGATTTCTGTACCGCAACAGATGATTTGAATCGTTAAAAATACGATAATTACTGATGACTGATGTGAATGGACAGAATTACATCCGGCTCGAAGGACCAAAATGTCGGGGTACGGCCGCTCGTTGATACGCCAAATTGGTTTTGGTTCAACCTGCAGCTCTGGTATACTTATTTCCCGAGTTTTGCGGACTGTATGATTTGTAAATAAAACGCAATAAGAAACGTTTTGAATTATATTACAGCTGGCAACGTTGGCTTCAATAGATTAAATGAATGATTTGATTTATAATTATTTATTATTATATTTCTCAATTAAAGTTTTGCCCTTTGTATTTTTTCCAAATTGTTTCGTCTGACTGATCACAAAAAGTACTAAAATATTGAATTTATACATTGACATAAGACTAGTGTACAATATAAATTCACAATAATTACTAATGTACTAAATACTAATTTCATAAATTTGCAATAGATAGCGTGATAATTAAATTTCAATATGTACATCTGGTAACATTGATTATATAATAAAAATAAAATACGAGAATCCATCATTATTTTGACGTTTTCAAATAAATTTCAACTTTGTTTACAAATATGTTTATAAAATAATAATAAGCATAGAAAATCAACTAAATAAAAACTAATAATAACTAAAGAAAATCAACTAAATAAAAGGTAAGAAAGCTGAATATGAGTGACAATTTTTAGCTATATATTGTAAATACAAAATTATTTTTTACTAGGTATCAGGAGCTAATTCGACTGTGGTGTCATTTTCAGCATTCCGACCTGTCATGATGGATCAACAAAATTAGCTAAGTTATAATTTATAAATTTATACTAATAACAACTATAATTAATTATACATTTTCTTTTCTTTTCAGCTATTAAACATTATTAAATACATATAAATTGATTATTTAGTTTATTATCCAAACTATTGAAATTATTAACCATATTTAAAACATATAGGTACTATTTAAATTATTTTGTTGGATTATTTCATTAATTTATTTAACTTATTAAAATATTTAATACATTAAAAATATAAATAATTTTTAAGTAAAATAAGTAATTAAATATATTAAATTAATTAAACAAGATTATTATTTTTTGAAATTTATATATATATATATATATATATATATATATATATATATATATATATATATATATATATAGATATATATATATATATATATATAGATATATATATATATAGATATATATATATATATATAATATATATATATATATATATATATATATATATATATATATATATATATAATTTAATATAACATATTAAGCTAAATAAATTAAATTGTAACTTAAAAAAATTATGGAAATTTATAAAAAGTAAATAACTTATTATAATTTGTTTATTTCATCTAGCCTATTCGATATATTTTATTTTTTGACATATTGATAGATTGTTAAGAAAATCTAATTTATTTAAATTAAGTTAGTTTATTTAACATTAAAATTACTTGATTTATTCAATATATTTAAACTATTAAACATATTTTCAAAAAAATAAAATATTTAAATTTCTTTAATTTTTATATAAAGATTAGATACATATAATTAATTAGTTAAAGTAAATAAATTAAGCAATAAGTTTTATAAGGTACACAAATGAAACAAGAAATTAAATAATTAAAATAATATAAATTATTTAAATATTTTTAATACATTCAAGAAATTAAATAAATAAAAAAAACATAAATATTTAAAAAAAATAATAATCTATCAAGTAAATATTACAAATAAATTACAATAATTTCCAAAATGAATTTAATATAATTTAAATATTTAAAAAAAAATTAACATTTTAAATAAATCAAATAAATTAAATGTGTGAAATAAATAAAATAAAATAAACAAACAAAATAATTTAAACATTGATAAATACTTAACTATTTTAATATGTTAAACAAATAAAACGGATTAAATGATTTAAGTTCTGTGTTGCCATTCACTAAAATTGCGTTTCCGTTACGAGTTTGACTTTCTAACAAAATAATTTTTTTATCCGATACGGTTTAGCATTGTTAACGTTATAAGCCCCAAAACACGCAAAATTTTCTGTAAGAATGGAAACTTTGGAAACATCAAAAATAAAAATTCAATTCAAATTAAATTCGTCAATTTAATAATTTCATTCAATTAAACTATTAATTATTAAAATCTACATTTCAGTCGTATTTAGAATATCCAAATTAAAAAAATGTTTACAACTGACTTCATTCTGTTTCTTTAAAATTAGACAATAATTTCTTTTAAAAAACGCTAAAAGGTACACACCCGAATTTTGTTTTTGTTTTATTTAGAATCAAGATAAAAAAATATGTTAGAAAATATTTCAGTGGAACATAAGGTCGACTAGTTCGGTCGAGCCAAAATAAAGAAAAAAAAAATAACACGATTTTTATGTCAAACTTTTAGCATAAAACGAACTCATTTATCACAGAAAAAACCAAGGTTTTTTTTTTTTTTTTTTGGATTAAGATGTCAAAAAAAGCTTGGATTTAATTGCCAAATTAAAATATAGTTTACGTGATATAGCCTGTTTTTTGTGTAGTTAATAAAGTTTAATTAGAGTTTGACGTCTAAATCATTTTCCCACTTTTGGCTGGTAGGTGAGGTTTGACATAATATTTAACGAGTTGATGTTATCAATATTAATGTAAAAAATTGTGATTTTCTATTGCTATGCCAACACTGCTTAAATTCATTATATTTGAAAAATTAAATAATTTAATTAAAGTAAACTATTCATGAAATTTGTTAATTTAAAAAAGTTTATTAAGCAGATGAATACACTCAATGAAAACGTTTATTTGCACGTGGACATGTCAGTTATTTTTTTTTTTTTTAAATAGACATAAAAAGAAAACGGAATTCTCAGGATAAGATTATAAAAGAAAACAAAATGGTTTTGTGTTTAGTGTGGGAAGTTGGTATTTCATTCATTTTTTAAGCCGTCAAAACGAAAAATATTTTAAATTTTCGAATAGAAATAATTAAAATGTAATTTGACTGAATACAGTTTTCCGGCACTTTTTATAGCTTTATGGTACATAAAATCTTATAACCCAAATAATTCGTTATGCAGTATACAATCTCAATTTCAATTATGTTCGAGTATAAATGCTATAAGTACATTCTTAGATATGGTATATACATTTTGTATATAGGATACACATATTCTAGTTTTTAGTTCCAAAATAAAGCCATCAACAAAAGATTAAGATAAAGCATTAAATAATTTATGAGCAGCGTAAGTATATCGATGTATCCCATATCATCAAAGAGGGAAACTAAAACGTAAATTGTCTTTTTTTTTGTTCTAAAGGTAAATAATTATTTATGTTTTTTTATTGTTTTCAATAAACCATTTTATTATTTTTGTGTATACGTTGTCTTAGGTTTTGCTTATGCACGACTTTGTGTATTTTTTACTTTTTCTTTGGTTTCGGTTTTGAATTATTACATAGGAAGGTAAATAAGATGAGATAAATTTGAAGGAACCCATACCCCTTATTGGTTATACATATGTAGGTTTATATGTAAGTATATGGATTTATTTGTTTTTATATCTCTATACGTATGTATATGAATATTATAATTTAATTTTTACCCTCATAAACAACCAGGCGCCTCCTTGCTATATTTTATGTTTCATATTTTATATCATTTTTATAGGTTAATACTAAAAGCTATATAATGTATGTATTTTATTTGTGATAAGTTTTGGGAATCTATTAATTTTAAATTTGAATTTTTCCTTTACTGTGTGTCAAGAAGTTGACATTACTATTTAAGAAAATATTGAAATAGCTACTTTTAAATTAATATATCAAATTTGGTGAGATAATGTAATTTTCAAATATAGTTTGATTGAGTTATATTAACCATATAGCTATATTGATAAAATTATTATTGATCTTAAGACCAAAAGGGCTATTTTGAGGATTACTTTTTTTTTCTTTAATAAGATAATCAAATTGTTTTAGGAAAAGCAAGTAAATACTTTTGGAAGGATCGACCTTATTTTTCGCAGTATTGCCAGTCATTAATCTAACATTTTGAATTAGTTAATAATAATATAATAATAATATTTATTGTTGGTTGCAATGGGAAAAGTATACTACTAACAATTAGTAATCCAATTTTGTTACTTTTTGTTTGTACATTGGAGTGCTTATAATTTAATTATATTGGAAAACAAACTACTTCCCCTAAAAAAATTTTCAAAATAAAAAAATATAAATATAATAATGAATGAATAATGTACGAGTATATAAATCAAATGGTTTGCTTGGTAAAGACAAAATAATATTTAATGTAATAAACACTTCAAAAAAATTATTTAATGCCAATTATTTAATTATTTAATACTGCCTCCCGGTATGTGATACATACATACTATCTGGGCTTATTGCTTTCCCTCCTAGATGTTTACTACAGCATGTAGTTCCGCTAGAAAGACGGTAGCATTGGAGCTCAAGGACCTCGAGAGGGTTGTCCCACTCCCGTATATTCCTACTCCTGCCCCGTATTCCGTTTGATTTTACTCTTACGAGTTGCTGGGAATTGCAAATCACCTGTAGGTCACCCAGCTTTACTACAGGAAGGCTAAATAAAACTGGAGGGTGCCTGGTATCCAGAGTTGGCATATTTTGGGCTGATTATCCTATCAGCCATTCATCTTTCGGCATAAGCTGTTCCACCTTAGATTAGGGTTTTTTGTCAAGGTTTTCTCCTTTAGCGCCGTACTTTAGCCTGTGCCAAATGGCCAAAAATGTGTTAAGTGGCCTTAGTTACCAGTGGTTGCCACGAGGAGGCAGTACGTACACTTGCGAATTGTGAAAAGGTTACCCCTTACACAATCGTACCCATCACGCAGTTGCCTAATGACAAGACCAGAACAGCTCACGTGATGCGCACCCTAATGGAAGGTTACGGAGCTGGTAGATTAATCTACTCAACTTTGATCCCCCCCTCCAATAGACGCCAAACCACCTGACTCCTTGGTTGGTTAAGAGGTCTTTAATCGTGACGAGTTCTTTTATTGTCAGGATTTTGTTGCTAGGGAGTTCCAGTTTTGTTCTGATTATTGCATCCTGGATGTCTTCTAATATTGTGTTGGTTTTATCGATGTTTATGATCATTGTTATCATCTCTATTTCTGTCCAAATTACTTTGTTCGTTGTTACTTTGTTACGGTATTTTTTATTAAATCGATTCTTTTGTTGATTTGTTCGTTTATCTTGACTTGCTGGTTGTTTGCGTTGGTTAGTTCGCTCATCGAACCATTGATTGCACGTAGGTCTTCGGCATCTGGATTCCCTGCCAGTCATTTCCATGCTGAGCCTAAGGTATCCCGGTGCTTCTGCCTTGTACTTGAGCTTGGTTTTATTTGGTGGAAGTGGTTGAATAATTTTTTATATTTTTGTTCTCTTATATTGTATAATTCTAATTTGACATTTAATTTATTAGTAGCAATTTTGCCAATTGATTATATAGTTATTTCTAAGTTAGTTAAGTTTATGGGGTGTAGAATTTTTATGACCCCTGTTCGAATTTTACATGTTTTTATTTTAATCAATAGAATTGGATCTTCTTGTAGATCTCTGATTTCTAGCTTTTGACTTTAATAAATTTGGGGAATTAAAATTAGTATAATTAATTTCTTTAAAAAATACGTTGCAAAAAATAAACAAAACTAAAAATTTGAAAGATAATTTTTTTCTTTTTTAGTTTTTAGAAAATTATTGGGGTACGACTAAACGTAATTTACTCTTAATAACTCTTATCTTTAATTTTTTTTTTTTTTTTTTTTTTTTAACAATTTAAAACTTAACTTATTATCTTATGGCTAGAAATTATAATTATTTACTTTCTTTATATATTTTCAAAAAAATAAAAATGGATTTTAATTGGAACTATATAAAAATTTCCTGGAATGATATAAGAAATGAAAAGAAGAAATTATTTTTAATTTATTTGTTTTAATCTTTTTATCTTGTTTGCGTTTTTGATCTTACATTTGATTTAAAATATACCATTTGTTCTTCTGTAAGATCTGGTGGTTCTTCTTTTTTATTATTCATTTTTATCATATTTGCTCTTGTTTTTTCTAGGTTATAACTAACAGTTTTGAATATGTCTTTTGCTCTTTCTTGAATTTCTCTTGGGTCTCTGAATGAACGGTGTTGTTGTAGAGAGCAACTGCCAGTTCAATGGTAGCTGAAGTATTCGGGTTCAACATTTTGTATTTATTGGTATTGAAAATTTCGATTACGGTAGCATGAGTCTTTTCAATTTGACCATTGGATTCGGAAGATGAAGCATACTCTAACTTGATGTTAAGGTTGTTTAAAAACTCTTTCATTTGGGTGGATTGAAATGTAGTTTCTTGATCTGAGATTATGTTGTTCGGAATTCCGAAGAGTGTGAAATATTTGTTTAAGGCGTTGGTCACATCGATTATGTTTTTCGTCTCCATTGGTATCATCTGGAGGTGTTTTGAGAACGAATCAATGATTGAAAGAAAATTATTTCTGTTTATAATAAAAATATCGATGTGTACTCTTTCTAACGGCTTCTTCGTGATTGGCCGTGGGGATAGTTTTATATTATAAGGCTTGCGGTCATATTTATGCGTGTTGCAGATGTTGCACGCATTAATGTGGGTTCTGATTTTGTTACCCATCCGTGGGAAAAAATAGGCTCGCCTTATTTGACTTTCGACTTCGTTGGTGCCTCTGTGGGCCCGTTTGTGTTGTTTTATTATTATTCTACTTTGTCTGTCTTCATTTGTTATGTCCTCAACTATTTTGGTTACGAAGATAAAATGACCACTTTGACAGAAGTCTCGTCTAAGTGATGCTTGTATCTTGTCATATAAACTTTCGGGTGCCATTATTGTCGATTGTTTACCGTTATGATACTTCTTCAAGACTTCTGTAATGTCGGTTTTTTCGAATGTTTTTTTCGACATGATAATTCTCTTAAAACTGGGGAAGATTTCTTCCGAAATTATTACATCTATGTCTGCAATTTTGAATATTAGTTGGTTTCTGTAATAGTTGATTGGTCGGTCGGAAAAATGAATGAAATGATCATATTGCTGAATGAATGGTTTCGATGTCGTCAGAAGGTTGTATGCGTTCGGTTTGAGTTCCGTCAGATTCACGATGAGTGTTTCTATCTGCTAACTCGTTTGTGTTTAATTCCGTCGTATTATTTATTGTCGGCATTCTGCTTAGAGCATCTGCTACGACGTTTGTTTTGCCTTCCCTGTAAACTACGTCGTAATCGTAATTTTCCAGTTCTAATCTCCATCGTAGGATTTTGGAATTTTTTTCCGATGATTTGATGAAGATAAGAGGCTTATGGTCGGTTACTAGTGTGAACCTATTACCGTATAGGTAAGGTTGGTACTTTTTCACTGCCCATATTATGGCTAATGCCTTTTTCTCGTTTGTGGCATATTTCACTTCAGTTGAGTTAAGTGTTCGCAATGCGAACGCGATTGGTTTTTTCGTACCATTCTGTATCTGTGATAACACTGCTCCTATAGAGCAAAATCTGAAGCGTCTGTTGTTAATATGAACGGCTTGTCGAAATCTGGATAGGTCAGAATTTGGTCTGTCGCTATCGTATTTTTTAACGTTTCGAATGCCTTTATGTAATCTGGGCCTGTCAGATTCAGTGTGGTTTCTTTTTTTAGGCATTTAGTCATGTTTTTGGCAATTTTTGAGTAATCCTTTATGAATCGCCGATAATATCCTGATAAACCTAGAAATTGTTTATTTCCTTCTCATTTCTGGGTAAGTCCAGGATTTTTTGAATTTTATCTTTGTTTGGTTTCACTCCTTCTTGGGTGATGAAGTGTCCCAAGAATTCCGTCTCTCTTTTTAGGAAATCCCACTTATCAACTTGTATTTTAAAGTTGAATTCCGAGAGTGGTTTGAAAACCTTTTCTAGATTATTTAGGTGGTTTTTCAGGTTTTCGCCAACTATGACTATAACATCTAGATAAACATGACAAATTGTGCCTATCAACCCTTGTGACACGTGGTTCATTGCACCTTGGAAAGTATCTGGGCCGTTTTTCAGGCCAAAAGGCATTCTACAGAATTCGAAGTGTCCCTTGTCCGTAGAAAAGGCAGTTTTCGCTTTCGAATTCTCATCCATCTGTATCTGGTGAAAGCCAGTTTTTAGATCCAATGTAGTGAAGTAGGTTGATTTTCCTAAATTGTCTAAAATTTCCTCAATTTGAGGCATAGGGTATTTATCGTCACTTGTTTTCTCAGAAGCATCTGCTTTCTTGGAAACGACACAAATTGGTGCGGCATAAGGACTACTTGAATGTCGAATAATGCCGCTGTTTAACATATCTTGGACTTGTTCTTCCACATCGTTTTTGAAGTGATGTGGGTATCGGTAGGTTCAAGTGTATACGGGTGTTTCATCCCGTGTAAGGATTTTGTCTTTTATTATTGTCGTTGCTGATAACTTTTCGTTTGTTTTCAGCAGAACTGATTGATTTTTGTATATTTTATCAATGAGGGCATTTTTTTCGTTCTCATTGAGGTGCGCTGTTCGAATTACGTTGATATTATGTCGTCTTTACTGATCGAATCATTATTAAAAATTGGGATTGGTTTTAAAGTTTCGAAGTTGTTTACTTCTAATTTCAGTGTTGGGAGCTTTTTTGGGGGTTCTGGTTCGTTCGTAAGGATTTTTACTATAATTTTATCTTTATTTGCTTTATATGTACATGGCTGAACTATAATTTCTTTATTTAGAGCTTCGTATTGAGGGAGGAACCATTCACCTTATTTGGCTGTTTCGAATGAGACTACGTGATTATATACATTGCCAGTGGGATAGTAGCGCAAAAATTTAAATTTATAGTTATTTAGAAGAATTTCATTATTCTTGTAATCAATTTTGGCATTAAGTTTTGCCATTGATTGGGAGCCCAAAATTCCGTCGAAGAACTTATGGAACTCTAACTCATAGAAGGTTTGGTCAGGTAAGTTTTTGTGAAAAAAATTAAATTTACATTTTTTATTCACGACGTGGTTTCCGAGGATGTTTTTGATAGAAGTATCTTGGGTTTCTAATAGATTTACTGAAACGATACCGGGTTTGATGATGTTTTTGTTCGCGCCCGTATCTATTAATAATTTTATTTTTTTATTTGGTTGTATGCTTTCGCATATTAGATATGGAAGGAAATTTAGTCTTCCGTATCGCTTTCCTGTTCCTCTTGAAAATTTGAGTTTATTTCGAAATTACTGGGAATAATCGTTTTTCGAGCTAATCTCGTGGGTTTCATGATTGTTTATCATGTTTTTATTGAACGAATTTCGCGATCTCATAGAGAGGTCTACCTCCATAGGTGTTGGTGTATCACCTGTTTACCATTTTGGTTTTGGATTTGGCATGTTAAAATTTGTTTCTGAATTTTGTTTCGAAAATTGTTGAAACTGTTTAGATTGTTGAAAATTTGTAGGTTTTTGATAAGAATTTGACTGATTGAACCTTTGTTGGTTTATTTGACTCGTTTTCTTTGAGTTGCTTGCAATGGACTCATTGCAGCTAAATTTGCAGAGGAATGTATAAGCTTCTTCTACATTTCGTGGTTTTGCTTGCTAGCGATTTTATACTCTGGACGATTTGTTTCGTCTTAGTATAAAAATTATGAATCGACATGTTTTCATTTTGTTTATTTGCCAATAGTTGAGACTTGTGGTATGTCAATTCTTGTTTATCTCCCAGAGTATCGAGAAGTATTTGCTTCACTTCTTGGAACGTTTCTGGGTCTCCTGCTAGGCATAAAATGTCTCTAGCTTTACCTTCTATTTTGTTTTTTATAGCTTGAGTATACATTGTAAACTGAGCTTGTGGGACTAAATATTCGAGGAGTCCTAATGTCTCTTCTGCTGTCTTCAGCCAGGCCGTAACATGTTTCCTGTTCCCGTCGAACGAAGGCATCGACTTAATGGTGGATCAGGAATGCGGAATATATCAGCAATCGGCCGATCCGATCTGACTTCTTCCATGTTTTGAAGTTTTGGTTCCTCGCTTTTTTGACCAAGGTATTTGAGTACCTCATCCTGTTCAGTTTGTTTAGTGGCAGTAAATTAAGGAATTACTTTTTTTGTAAACAGTTGAATAATTTCGAAATTTAAGCAACAACCAATTTTAAAAATTTCAGCAAACCTTTCAATTTTAAAAAAATGTAAATCCAACGGGCATATTTTCTTTAAATTAAAAGGACTTTAGGAGATTATTTTTTAACCATTCAAAAACATGAGTCCGAATTAAAAGGAATCCAATGCAAATGATTCTAATATTCAAGTTACCATGCATGCGAATTTTATCTACATTCCTTAAAACAACAAATAGAATAAATTAAGAATATTTTAAGAAAAAATATACATGCTTTGTTTAACTGGGCCGCAACAGGCCACTTAAATCGATCTATCATGCAGTCGTCTGAAAAAACTTGACATAACATTTAATATGTATGGGTATAGTTCATCAAGATTTTGGTCAAATCTTCAATTGACTTAATCGAGATGGAAAAATACGATGTTTCGGTTTTCGGTACAAAGACCGATGGTTTATTTTTCCCCGGTTTCGGAGATTCAGATTTCCGGAATATTTGATGATACATTAACACGGATAAATTCAAAGAGATTTCTGACGAAGCAGCCCGTCGTTGTTTCATATTCCAATTGAATTTATCGAGACGGATAAATTTAACCAGATTTCTGTTCCGGGCAGCGACTATGTTTTATTTTGGTTCATGGAAATTTATCAAAACGGATTTGTTAAAAAAAATGTAAGTCGATCTGATCGATTATTGCTTTATTTTCAGTTGCCAAATGGTGTTTCAATTCTATTCATATTAAAACTGATAAATTAACCGAGATTTATGATTTCAGAGATTTTTCGCGATATGGTCGATTAATGATTTATCTTCCTTTGAATTTCTATCAAATAATTTATTTAAGTACATATTGGCCATTATTATCAATGACCTATTGCCATTTTTTGGGGAGTTTTAAATTCCATCGGTGTATAACTTCTGTGGTTTATTGGTGAAAAATTTGGGCAAATGATTTTTACATTGGTTTTTTGAAGCCAACTTTAGACCATCAAGGGAGTTTTGCAGATATCGAAACAAATGGTATTGTCAGAGGGCGCAAGGTCCCAGCTATATGATTGATGGATCAAAACTTCCCAGTTAACCTCTCTCAATTTTTGCTGGGTCATTAAAGACGTTTATAGTGGACGATTTACGAAATACAAAACTGTAACTTTTGTATAAAAGTCATAAGTGGTAAGAGTTGCCCGATATATGACACCAAACACCATCCAGTGACACAAGTCTCTCAATGCTTTTTCGCCAACCTAATATTTGGATATTTTATAAAATCAGTTTATTTTATTTAAAAATTTTGACCAAACAATTTGGTCGATCATTTAATTATTTCAATAAAGACAAATCTTTGATGACAAATAATAACCAAAAAAATTTTAAAATTTTATCGAATTGAGTTTACGATAAATTTTTGTCAATTTTTTAGCAAAAAATAATAACATTTGGTCGAAGTATTTTATTTTATTGATGAGACTAACCAAGATACATAGTTAAAAAGCAATTTGGCAGCGGAAATAGGAAATCTAAATTGAGATAAGAGTTTATAAAAAGAATTCTATAATTATTAAAATCAAATGCCTTAGGTTAGGTTAGGTTAGAGCGGATGCCAAAACGCACACTTAGACCGATGACGGCCCGTTGTGATACCGAGGGATGCTACTCCCCTTCCACCTTTACCAACCAATTTGAGTTACTTATGTAGCGTAAGATATCTCGCACATTGCAGTTCTTGAGATCCATAAGGCCGTCCAAACTATACTTGCCCAGATATTAATGCCTCCTGTAAGCTAGCGCCGGGCATGAGCAGATGAAGTGGCTCAGAGTCTCTTCCTCCTCCTTATCCATGCAGCTTCTACAGAAGTCATTTATCATTGACCCAAGCCTCCTCGCATGCTCCCCAATGAGGCAGTGTCCTGTGAGTACCCCCACGATTATACCTAAGTCAGGTCTGCGTAGGGATAGTAGCGTCTTGGAGCGCTTCAAGTTCAGTTTCGGCCAGACTTGCCGCGCTACATTGCATGTTATGGTGTTAGTCCACCTCTTCTGTGCCGAGGCTATCGCCTCATTACCAAGCGCCCTAAAAATCGCCGCTATGGGCCTCCCCAAATATGCCCTTTCCGGTTTCAATTGGAGAGTTGTACCTTGCCTTGCGCGTTCGTCTGCACTGAAGTTCCCCAGCACGTCCGAGTGATGGGGGACCCAGACTATCTGGATATTGAACTTCTCACTCATCGCGTTAAGAGATGAGCAGCACTTCAATGCCACTACAGATGTCAGAGAAACTGATTCCAGCGACTTGATTGCCGCCTGACTGTCCACATATATTGTTATATCCCTTGTGGATATGACATTATGCTTCAACCAAGTCAGCGCTTCCTCAATCGCTACCACCTCCGCCTGGTACACACTGCAGTGATCAGGAAGACGAACGCCGTTAGTGTAAAATTGTATACAAGCAGTTTCTGCTATTGACCTGTTCCCCCAGGATTCTTTTGAGAGGAGAAGAGTCCGGAAACCCTTTTCAAAGCATACAACCGATAATGCGTAGTCACTATTCTTCACATCTGCCTTTAGCGACCTGCCAATCGTCGAGTGGCCCGTCTGAAGACATTTCCACTCACACAGTTTTGTGATAACTATGATCCAGTGAAGAGGTGATAGGACACCACCTTGCGGAGTTCCTTTAACTACCCGCCTCCTAATGGTGGCTTCCCCCATATCCGCCTTATTAATCCTGCCTTCTAGCAACTATTTTATCAATCTCCTTAAGGGGTCGTCCACACCTAAGAAAGACATTCCTTCCAGAACCGCCTCCGTCGGGATATTGTTAAAGGCGCCCTCTAATGCAGAGCCGTGTCCACAGATCTCCCTTTCCAGTACGCATGTTGAGAAGTCGCCCAATTACTGGGGTTTATTTTTCACGTATGTACACGTCGATCAATCTTTCCAATGTTTTCAACACAAAGGATGATAGAGTTATCGGTCTTAGGTTCTTTGGGTAGGCCTGTGAATTCTTCCCCGTTTTCGGGATGAAAATCATCCTAACGTCCGTTCATTTCCTAGGAATATAATTCAGTTTTAGACACCACTGAAGATCACCTCCAGCCATGGGAGAATGATCGACGAGTGTTTTTGCAGTTCCGCTGGGATGATACCGTCCAGGTCTGCCGATTTAAAGGGTTTAAAGCCGTTTAGTGCCCATAGGATCCGGTTCTTGCACACGACTCCCTCCGGGCACCCCGACGATACTCTTTACCACTCCCCGCCAAGCTCCGTCGACACATCCACCCTACCTGGAAATGGGTATCCAACAGAAGCGCCAGTGATTCCCCAGTAGACGTTGTCCACAGCCCATCAGGTTTGATTAGGTAACTAGGGCTCGTTAGACTTTTAGATAAGATTTTCCTGAGGCGCGAAGTTACCGAAACACCTTCCATGTTTTTTCCACGCTCTATTGAATGCTTTCCTACACCCTGAACGTAGGATTCCCAGATCCCTGGACCAACATACCGGTTTCAGCTTCCCTTTAGGTATTCTCCTGGGACAAGCAGTGTCCAAGGACAAGTTACAGGCGCTTGTGATTTCCTCCACCAGGAAATCTAGCTCCTTCTCTGTGGCTGGCTGCTTCGGAGCATCGGTCGGTAAGAGTGCTACTAACACTTCCCCGTATTTGTTCCAGTTAGTCCTTCTACGATTCCTGAAGGATTTCGGGGTAACAGGGTGAATGTCCATATTAAACGTCACGTACCGATGGTCCTAGAAGGAGTGTTCTATCGTCACCCTCATTTTTTGACCATATGTATAATGAAGTCCGATGCAAAGGTAATGTCCAGTACCTCCTGCCTGTTACTAATAATAAAAGTGGGATCTTGCCCCAGATTACACACTGCAGTTAGTACCCAATAAGTAATTAAATAAGTACTCACCCCTTTCATTGATGTCGGTGCTACCACAGATTGTATGGTGCGCATTTGCTTCACAACCAAGTAATACTCCGATCTTTTCCCGTTCCGCTTCGAGTATCAGTTCCCCAAGGTTATCCGGCGAAACCTCCTCCTCTCGGTCCATGTAGGCTGAAACCAGCCATAGTAAGCAGCCTCCCGTCTCCAGGCCGACGGCCGTTATGTCTCCACTACTTTATTGTGGATGAAGAAAATTACTCAAGTTATTTTTAGCTAGAATGCAAGATCTGATCTTATCGGATTTAGAAGAGTATAAAATTGTATATCCTTTTAAACCGAGGCCACAGATCTGGTTTTTATTAATCCAGGGTTCTTGAACTAAGATTATGTCCTTATCCAATTTGGTCAGTCTGAGGATCAAGACTGCCGAGGCAGCCTTAGAAAGGTGAAGATTAATTTGAACCGTGCTCAGCATGCACAGATCAACTTACCTTCCTTCATATACCCATATACCCCCCTGCTGTCGCGGCAGGGTTTAATCTCCCGGTCCCAGGAGGACATCATCACTCCTGACGCTCCCTTCCGGTGCTAAGTGTTGGCTCTTTATGCCTTCCTCCTCCTCCATCGACTCGACCCAAACCTCCTCGTTTGAGTCCAGGGATAGGCGACTACCCATGGCCGTCAATCGCTCCATCACAGAGCTTCCAACGTCTTGTGTGTCGCCACCCTCTCCCTGCTCTTTCCCTTGTAGGTCTTCTGCAATTGCTTCGGCCTCATCCTTTTTGAACACCTAAAGGGTAATCGAACCCCAACCGAAGTCGACCCCCTTACCCCCTTAGTTTAAGTTAGAGGGGCTAGGGATTTTTTGTTCACTACTAAAATGGACAACCTAGATCCTCCCTTCGCCTCCTTTTGTATAACGATTTTCCAATTATTCGTAGGAAGATCCACGTTACTTGCCCGAATTATACGCATAATTTCATCCGGACAGGATGGCTTGATTGGCAGCCAGACGCGCGCCCTTGGTCTGCTCGGGATCTCGTCCCTGTCAACCACTGCTAGTTTCGCGCCTCGCCATACTTCTCCTACCCTAGCTACGACCAGACGATAGAGGTCTGCCAATCTCTGATCCTCGCACGCCGTTAGCTTAACACGCCCCTGATGCCATCCTGCATCTGAGTTTAGTGCATTATACACTAGCCTCCATTTATTAAAAGTGATACTCTCATCTTCTTGACTCCTGTCAATGACGGATAGTATCCCTGGATGCTCCTTAAGGACGTCACTGAACGGTCTTGTCTTGTGCGTCCCATCATCTCCCTGGACTCCCTGCATTCTAGGTCGCTTACTATCGCCAGCTTCCACTTCGTCTTGGGATCGCTGTCAGCTTTTCGACTCCGCCGATACCCTCCCCGAATTTTTGCCTAAGAAGGTAACCGTTGCCCATGCCAGAGATTCCCTTTGTTCCTGCGTTAGCAGCCCCTCAGGTGTAGCCGCTAGTTTATCCAAAATCCTCCGAGTCGCGTGTCGGTTCCTGTACCGCCGCCTAGCCTCAGGGATAACTTTCGCGCCAGTCGCCGGCCTAAGTGCCAAGGCCGCGTTTACCGAAGAACCTACTATGAAGGTAGCTTGCCCTTTACGGTCCAAGCTCCCTCTTACTACGGCAGGCCCTCGGCTTCCGCTGGTACCCGGCACCGCAAAAATTTCGATTTAAATTTATGCTTTAACGTCAGCGAAACCTACAAAGCATTTTGAGAAAGGCAAGAAACTTCTTTCTTCTTAAGCATTGGGGGATTTCTTAAGAATTGGCAGGAAATTTTTTTTTTTTATTTAATAAAAAACTTGAACGGCAATGATGCAGATTATTATTACCAGAATATATCACTTTACGACATTTACTAGAGATACCAAACGAAACGACATTCAAGAAAAAACGAATTACTTTGCCAGAACACGCCGTCACAAAAAAAATGGTATTTCAACAAACCGACCGAAAGGGCTAAGATTTTTAGCGAATCCTTCGGCGAGAAGATGTGAAAGACCCTTAAAAGCACTAAGTAATTAGCCTTTTAACCATAAATTCATAGGAACATGCTTAACATGATAATAACAGATAAGTATAGTAGGGCATAATCAGTAAATCAATTAGGGCGATATTTGTGACATAGGTACAATTTACAATACCATCAATAGCTTATATATGTATGTTGTTTTGCACACACACCTAGCGTTAAAATATTCATTAAATTTTTATTCGATGGAACATTGAATTACCGGCGATTCTCTATACCACAGAAACCTTCCTTAATATTGGTAACGTTACACAACACTTTACATTTAGTCACCAACAAACTTGTATTTTATTTGCAAGTTCCAGTGATCGAATTTGAATGAATGCTCATAAATCGTAAAAAATCTAATTGCATCAAGATGAATTATATTTTCGCCAAAAAATTATTTCCTCATCCTGAATATGCTATATTTATTTTAATATAGGCTACAAGCCTGAATTTGCACAGTTTTATTAAATTTAACATTCGTGAAAAATAATTATCTGGCATCTGAAAGAACATGCAATATTATATCTACAAGAACACACGTGAATAAAAAATATTTATGTAAATTAAATGGTTTATTACAAGGATTTCAATGTTAGTTATAAATAAGTCTCTTACTTTAGCAAATTAAAGGATTTTTGTCCTGTTTTTCGAATGGTACACTTTATAATCGTATTTAACTTGTTAAGGTCTTCGTTAACCCTTTAAAACATGATCCAAAATATGTATACTTATTATATTGTATTCGATTGTATTGTTAAATTCCTATTACACATATATTCTGACTTAATCAAATCTAAAACCATATCAATCCCATTCAATTTAATTTTATTGTTTGTCTCTAGGAAACTCCATATAAAATGTTTAGCTTTATACTTCCTATACATATGTACATATACGATACGAATATCGAACTAAAATCATATATTTTATTACAATGAATTTCCCTATTTTCCGATAAAATTTTTTTCATTTATTTGTATTTAAGGATGGCTGTTGATTGTATTATACTTATACAGAATACGTACAAACAGTGTATTGTGTTAAAGATTTTGATTTTTTATATTGAATTTTCATTGTTACAATACATCAGAACCAAGTCGTTCATTAATTTTGTATAGCCTGGGGTAAATGAATACATGTCCTTATCGAAATGTTGGGACGTTAACTTTCATATATATACAGCCCTTTTTCATTATCGTTTAAAATATGTAAACTTTATGTCATTGATAAGATTTTAAAATATTTAAACATTTTTATACCTGGAAGGATATTAAATTTTCTAAAGTTTGCTGCTCTATGCACATTAACATTTTTCTTTTTTTTTTTTGTTTGTTATCATTTTGATTTGATAAAAATCAAAATGTTGCTGAATACGTCTTGTGCCCCTGTTCCATCTGTTGGTTTAATTCTATTTAATATTTTTTATATTTTTATTTAAAATTAAACTTCCAGGAATTTCACAAGAGTATATGCCTCCAAGGTGTAGTGATAAAAAATAATATGGGATGGTAAATTTGGTACTCTTATGTATTCGTTTAAATAGGAAATATTAGTAAAACAATGAGCGAGAACACCTAACATGACCTAATTTTTTGTTTTTGCTAAATATTGTGAAGATAATTTCTTTTGATTGCTGAATGTTGTCTTTAGATATATCACATCGATGAAAAAAAATTGTGTTTTAAATATTACCATTTCTCTCTGTATGTTATTAGGTTAATAGTATTGTAGCTCTAAAAGTTTGAAAAGGCCTTGTACCATTTGTAAACTTCGGATAAAATTGGTTTAGATCTGGTATTTCCTAAATTCTGCTAATACTTCCACCAGCTAACTTGAGTGTAACCACACAAATTAATCCGTCTGAGCCTGGATGTAATTCAAGAATTCGTGCCAGCGGCCAATGTAACGATGGCGACTTATCGTCAGCTAGAATTAAAACGTCATCGACTTTAACATTTTCCTTGGATTCTCGCCATTTGCACCGATTTTGAAGAGCCGTGATGTAGTTGGTATCCCACTTTTCCAAAATTGTTAATAAATTTGTTGCACTACGTCCCATCGAGATGCTTTGTTGACAAAAATTTGTTCTGGAACATCTACTAGCGGCTTCAATTCGTACCATCAGCGTTGTAAATTCTTCTAGAGTGAGAATATTGCTTAAAATAAATTTGTTTTGAGAAGTTGTTACGATTCACGGAATAGTCAGCTTTATCAATAAAAACACACACACATTTTCAATTTCAATTTCAAATTTTTTTCTTTATTTTCCATTTTTTCTTTCAATTTTCGTTGCTACTTCGCTCACTATTCAAATTTCGGCACACATCTCGTGCACCGTATCATCTGTCAAAAGTAAAATAATTAATAGAAACACATAAAATAAATTAAATTGAAAGCAAAATAAATAGGAAAAATTCTTACCTGTCACCAATTCCCAACAATAACAACACCAATACAAATGGTGATGTTTTGGGATTAATTAGTTTTCGGTATGGAGTAACTTTAGTACAGATGGCAGTAATTGCCTTGTTTTTTTTGTGTTTTTTGGATGCGTACATAAGTACAAGTTATTGGGTTGACATGGGGGTGGCGTCGCGATCGACCAAAACATAAAAAAATTGTTGTTGTTATTCAGAAAAATAAGTATAAAAGCGGAGGCAAAAATATAAATCGCTCTCTTTTGATCTTTGATCATGCTACCACCACCACACAGAGGACAACACATTCCAGAAAATGTGGGTAAATAAATATTAATAATAAATAAATAAAGTTAATAATAGATAATAATAATATTAATGATAATAATAATATTAATGATAAATAAATAATAACCTTATTAATAAATAAATAATATTAATAATAAATAAATAAACATTAATAATAACTAAATAATAATATTAAAATTACCTGTGTGTGTGGGGGGGGGGGAAGAAAAAGATTTCAACAAAATCTGGGTGATCCCGAAGAACAACAGAACCAGGTGATCCCGAAAAACAACACAAACAAATAGAGTAAGACGAACAACAACATCCTCCTGCAACTGATTGGCGGTTCAACGCGTACACGAAGTCTGGCGGCATACCAGACGTGTAGGTGTCTGGGGTAAGTACGGCAGTGACTTTAACCGGTGAGCGCAGGCCAAGATTTTTTTTGTGGGAGCGCATATTTTTATTTTATTTTAAGGGATCTTCGGGTAATGAGCTCATCGTCCGCAGATCACCGATAATCCACCGGGAATACCCACAGTGAGTTGCGGATCACCGAGTTAAGGATAATGGGAGTCAGATCCCTTGACTTACACGTCGGGCAAACCAAAGGACAAACAAATAAATAATAATGTAACAAAAGTTTTGTTTGCCAAGTTTTTGTTAATAAATATTCATTATAACGTGTTTAAAAAAAAAGAAAAAAATATGTGTTGTTAATTAACTTATTTTCAGGGAGTGATGGTGTTTCCGCGGAAATGTGGGTGTGTGCTTGTGTATAGTTTTGTTTTTGTGAAATATGGTAAGTGTCATGTGAGTGTGGTCCGGTACAAGTAGAGGAAAAGCGGCTTAAATCAAGTTTCCGTTCGGCATCGCCAATTACCACCCCTAGAGACTGTGCTGGCCAGCGCACAAAACCGCGGTGATGTTGGCGGAGATATTCTGCTTGCGCGGGGAGCACAGGACACGGTTAACAGTTCGGTTCGTCCATCATCCACTGCTAGGGTGTCGTCCACGGCAACGTGCGACACGAAGTGGATGATCGGATTGGGGTTCTGCGATGACCGGGTGCGGACTCGGGCCTGACACCAACTCTTTCTAGGAGTAGCCAAGGCAACTTGGTTGCTGAATTGAGTTGGGCGTTTGGGTTCGGGTCTTATATTCCTGGTCCCCCAAATACCGGATTGTTGGCGGTGGTCTGGTCATGCCTCCTTGGCGTAACAAAGTTTCACTGAGGCTTCCCAAAGGCCTCCCATGTACGGTGCTCCTTTTGAAATTAGATGCCAAATTATTTGATTCCTTAAATGAAATTCATGGATATGATAATTATTAGTTTGCAAAAATTGATTGACTTCGTTTAAATGATTTTTGGCGCCGATGATATTCGTTCCGTTATCACTATATATTGATTTACATAAACCACGACGATCGATAAATCTATGTAGAGCGCCCAGGAAATTTTCTATGGTTAGATCGATGACGACTTTGATATGAACGGCCTTAGTAGCCATGCATACAAAGAGGCAAACATATGCTTTGTGTGGTGTTGAACCTCGTTTTCTTACTAAGTGTATTTAGAACAGACCGCAGTAATCTATACCCACAATCGCAAAGGCGTACTCATACTGGACTCTGGTTGTTGGTAGCGTACCCATCAATTGTTGCTCACATTTTGGATACATTCTTTTATACAGTTTATACATTTCCTGATTACACTACATCCTTATAATTGATAATTCAAAATTTTTGCCCAACCATTGTCAAACATAACATAATCCCTGCGTGACTGAATGAACGATGAAAAACTGATACTAAAGATTTGGATAATTTCGATCTTGGCAAAATGATTGGATGCTTTATTGCGAAGTTCGAGAGTGACTTCTCGATTCGACCACCAACTCTCATGAGGCCGTCTTGATGAATAAAAGGATGCAGATTACGTAATCTACTTTTACTTGGGACTAATTGATTTTTCTTCAATGCTTCATACTCTTCAGCAAATTCGATTCTTTGGATATATTTTAATTGATTAATCAGTTCTGGATGAATTCTTGCCTTTAATTTTTCGATTTATTTCATTGCCTTGGCTAATGCATGGCATGCTCTATAGAAACTGGAATGCCGCACAGGTTAAACTTATTTTGTCTTCTTCTTCTTAAAGTGGGACTTTTAGTGTTGATTCTTTTTTCATCTGATGAATTTCTCCTGCCATTAACCAGTATGGACCTGACCACCACAAATGACGATTTTCCATTTGTCCCAAGAAAATCCTCCTCGATGCGCAATCTGCTGGATTATGCTGAATTTTTGTTTGAATTTATATGTGTCCAACATTTCTGATGTCCGGTTAGCAATGAAAGTTGTCCAGCGTCGAGGATCGTGGAAAGCTTAATTATTTAATGGGAGCAGCCCTTGCCTTAGCTACAGTCAATCTTGATACTGCAATGCCTTCCTCATCTGTTACCGCATAGATACATGCGCCATAAACTGCTTTACTTGCATCACTAAACACGTGTAATGTGCACTCACTGTTGGTTTTAAGCTACCTCGGGATTTTAATTGAATTTATATTATTGAAGCTATTTCTGATTTTTACCCATTCTGATTTAACCTTGTCTTGCAGTTCATCATCCCACTTCATTGGTGAGAGCCAACGCTTTTGAAATAAAATCTTGATTTAAATAGTTATTGGAGTGAGCAAGCCTAACGGATTGAAAACTTTTCTGGATTCTGAAAGTAGACTTCTCTTGGTATGCACCGGCAAATCATTGGGATGAAATTGATAGCTGAACATATCTGTTACTGAGTCACACATCACACCAAGGACCTTATTTCCTTCACTTGATTCAGATATCTCTTTTTATGCTCCTTCAACCATTGACTCTGAATTTCGATGATTTGAAATGATAACGCCACATACATTTGAACATAATTTGCGTAGGTTGAAGCCGTATATCTTTAAATTTAAGATGATTTCATTCTTCATGTGGAGTAAGTGATTTATACTTGATGAACAGGTCATCACTTTATTTATATATACGTCATTTAACAGCAAATTAGCCACGTCACAATTTGGATTTTTAAACCTTAGGAATACGTCCTTTAAACTTCTCGTAGCGAGGTATGCAGCTGAGGCAGTTCGATAGGTTACGGTATTCAGACGATTTTCCTTTGGTGTCATTATAGATTCTGTCCGGAATAAAATTCATTGAACTCTCGAATCTTCTGGAAGAATCCACATCATATGATATATTTTCTCGATGTCTTTGATTAAAACATATTTATGTTGCCGAAACCTTAACAAAATGTCTGCTAATGACGACTGAAAATTTGGTCCAACCACTAACAAATCATTTAATGACATGTTAGATGTAGATTTAGCACTGGCGTCGAACACCGGCTTTCCTTTATGACTGTACTTTCATAAAGGACGTACTTTCCTTTATGACTCCGTGATGTGACATGCAATAATTTTGTGTATTGGACTCACCGATCAAACTCATATGACCAAGGGCTTCGTACTCTTCAATGAAATTGTGATATAGTTGCTTGAAATTTTTGTCTTTGATGCATCGATGTTCCACTGATTTCAGACGCTGCAACGCAATATTATAGGATGAACCCAAGTTTTCTAAACCTTCTTTGAAAGGAAGACGAACCACACATTTACCATCCTAACTTCGAATAGTAGTATTTTGAAACCATCATTCACATTCATCATCTCCAGGCGTTAATTCTCTAGCATTAGGCACATTCTCCAGCTCCCAAAATTGCCTCAAGGTGGTGGTCTACATCTACCATGGTGTTGAATGTCTTCGAACTTTCTTTGTCTAAATCTAAACAATCAAAAAATATATTTACTCCAAACAGAATATCAATATCTCCGAATTCAAATAGCCTTGGATCAGCCAATAATTGTTGTTTAATCTTATCAATATCATGTTCATTTGCATAATTCTTTATTGAAATAGTCGAAATTTTAGGTACCACATACGAAAATGCTTTTATTTTATATGTTTCTGTCAAGTTCGATACTTCAACTTCCACAGAGCTCTTCGTTCTACCAATATCTGAGTGTCCAAAACCTTTAATACTTATTGAATTTGGACCTTACAGAATTTGGGACGGCTACATTTGACTTATTGGCTTCATTTTTAATTGTCTCGATTGATTGTTATCTCGCCTCGGATGTGGCAGGTGAACTTACATGCAACAATGTGTGATACGTCTTCATTCGTAGTCCGAGTGATTACTGTTAAGACAATTACATATTGTAACTGTTCATTATGTTTCATTGCTTTGAATATTTTGCATTCATGCAATTTATGAGTTTCTTCTCCTTTGCATAATGAAAAGCAACAAGTGATTTTATTGCTTGTGGTTTAGAAGAAACTGGCGACCTTTTTGCTCATTCCAAATATTTCGAGCGTATCAATTGTTTCTTCAAGAAATTCAAAAAATCTGCTTATTATTGGACACTTAATATTATTGGTTTCTTGTGCCTAAAGAGTTCTGGATTCGACGTCTAGCTTATTTAGTATCACATAAATCAGCCAAGGATCACGGTTTTCCGCTTCTGTTCCCAATGCCTTCATTCCTCTTATTACTCTATCTGAAACGTCATACAGTTTCCTTATTGAACGTGATTGACATATGCATGATTAGCGATTGTACCTCACCCTTTAAATAATACTTAAGATATTAGAGCCTTTGTGCGTCCGATAGACCTTCCCGTTCATGGATTTGTTTATTAAATAATTCGATGAATGATTGCCACTCGGTATGTAATTACCTGAAAATTGTGGCACTATAATTTTTGGTAACTTAATTTTACATGGTTCAACATTGTATTGCCTTCGTCACGAAACAGATAAACAGGCAGATGTAAGTCTTCGTTGGCGGCTTATCGCGGATGCGAAAGTGTACGTAAAATGACCCGGCGAAGTCCATCCCAACTGTATAGAACGGTTCGGGAGGTAAATTGCCCATTTGTTGCGTCATGGGAATTGGCCGAACACGAAAGCACTCTCCGCAATCATGAAACACCTTTTTGCATTCATTTATTCCATACAGAGGCCAATAGAATTGACTAACAGCAGCCGGTAATGCCTCTGGATCAGCGTGTAACAACTTCCTGTGATAAAAATTGATCAAGGTTAATGTAAATTTATGAGAAATATGTAATAGGATGGGATGTTTCATAGTATAGGGTAAGGTGGTGTGAAGAAGGCGATCAACTCGAATAATATGGTCCTTGTGTAGGAATAGTGATAGCGAGCGGAGTGCCGGATGTTTCACGACGAAATGTGTCTTTTCCAATCCCATGAACTCGACAGGGAATGATTCCTTTTGAATTATTCTAATTATTGTACTGTGAGCTCAGTCTAATTCCTGTAACTTTAGCGGTCCGCTAAATTTGTAATTAGGCATTGGTTTGAACCTAAGGAGGTAGGCCACAATCCGTTTTAGTCTCCGAAAGTGGTTGTAATATTTGATTTCAGTCAGAATGTTAAGTGCTTCGTTTGAAACTACGTTTGCCTCACACAATTTTTCTGGCACTGGAAATTGGTCACGAAGCGATGGCCAAAAAGATGTTTCCTTGCCTAAGAATACAGGGCTCTGAATCGAGTGATCTGTAGAGAGATCAGCTGGATTCCAATCGGTCGGTATTGTATTGTACACACTCGATTTGATACGAAGGGTTTCCATCTGAATGTGCAAGACTTTATCCAATGGAGTGTTATTGTAGAATCTGACCAATAGAATACTTTGTCAACAAAAACTTTAAATTCATCTGATATTGGATGCCAAAAAATGGCAAGGGTTTTGACTAACTAATTTTTATCCATTCTGAGATATTTTTCAGTGTGGTCTTCTGACAAATCTTGTATAATTTCTTTGGTATTAGCACACCACGTTCCTAAATCCATTCCCGCAGTTCGAAGTATATTTGAAATATGATGTTAAGTTCTATTGAGGCTTCAATTGAATTTGAACCTGTCAATAAATCATCGACGTAGAAATCCTTTTTAATAATATCGGCAGCGATGGGAGACGTATCTTTGTTATCGAGAGCTAACTGCTTTAGATACCTTGTGGCGAGGCACGGTGAGGATGAGGTGCCGTATGTGACTGTTGTTAATTTAAATTTCTGGAGTGGTTCAAAAGAAGAACTTCGCCACAAAATGAACTAGAAATTATGATCCTCTTTGCAAACTAGTATTTGCCGATACATTTTGGCAATGTCAGCGCTGAAAGCATACGCGTGTGATCGAAAACGAATTAGGACCGAGAACAGATCACTTAGTACTACGGACCCAGCATCATTATTGCAATGAGCGACTTTCCATTCGAAGTTTTAGCCGAACCATCAAAGACTACCCATAATTTTGTTGAAGAGCTTTCCAGTTTCACGACAGAGTGATGCGTGAAGTAATAATTTGGCAAAGCTTTCTCCTTTGGGTTGGCTAATTCCAAATGAACCAACACTTTATATTCATCAATGAACTTTGAATAGCAGGCTAGCAAATCTGATGATCTGTGTAGTCGCCTCTCCAAATTTAAAAATCTGTGGGTAGCCAAAAAGTTAAAGTCGCCCAGTGATGTCGCATCCGAAGAAAATGGCAGTTTCACTAAAAATCTTCCTTCTTTGTTGCGCTTGGGAAATTGTTCAAAATGTTTTTCACATTCAGCTTCCACCAAAAGACATCTGTTTAACGGAATTAAGCAGATTTTCAATAGTCCAGAATTTCCCAATTTGATCATTCAGTGTGGCAGAATTTTTGATAGCCACGTGACAAGCATAATCAGACTTTTAATTAGAAGTCATTTTTTCAGAAACTATCCATCCCAATACAACATTTTGATGCTGCTGGATATTGGATTTGGCGCTCGCGACATCTGATGCGCCTTCTCTTATATTTGACGAGGTAGATGGTGCAGCAGCAGAATTGTGTAAAAGCGAATGATAACGAATCGCAGTGTCGGCAGCGGAACTTCACTGAAGACGCAGAAGCAATGTGATCACGATGATAGCAGTTGTAACACAATTTCGACTCTGTTACGAACTTATGACGTTGATCAGACGGCAATTTACAAAATTTGTGGCAACGAACTATCGAGTGACCGTTTGCATTGCAGTAGACACAATGGTATTTTGAATAATTGGTGACAGCCAGTTAGGTAGCGCATGCGGAACGCATTGCGGATTTGGAATGCGGTTTTGATGAAGTAGGCGAATGTATCTTCGCATATAAGATTTGGTTTATTAAGGCGCTTTATTAAAATTTTACGAGCTAGCTCGTAATTTTCATCGGTAAGTTTCACCGCAGCTCTGGCACTATCAGCGGCGCCTTCAAGTGATAATTTTAAATATTGAAATTTGGTTCGGTCACTCAAGGATGGGTTGTCGTGAACCACATCAACAACGTGCGTATGTCATAGCGGTGTTTCAATTTCAACCATTGTTGAAATCGTCTGTTGTTTGTGCAATCCAGTTAATTGACTCGTGGGAGTAGTTCATCGAAACACAGTTTTAATTTATCACGTCTGTGCAGCATATCAGTATTATTCTTAACCGCAATTGTCTGTGCAATCCAGTCCATCGAATCGTGAGTATATTTAGCCAAAACACAGCTTCAATTTATCACATGTGTACATCATATCAGTGTATCAATTTTAACCACTATTGTTTGCACAATCCTGTTCATCGAATTGTGAGAGTCTGTACATCATAGCAGTGCATCAATTTTACCCGCAATTGTTTGCGCAATCCAATTCATCGATAAGTGAGTGTTTAGTCAAAATACAGTTTCAATTTATATCGTGTGTTCACAGTCGTTGTATCGATTTTAATCACAGTTATTTGTACAATACACTACGTCGAATCGTGAGTGTTTTATCGAGACACAGCTCATTGTGGAATCCAATTTCATCGAAACCAAGTTCACTTCATCTAAGTTTTTGGAACGTCAGTGGTAGTTGTCGGAACGGAGTGCTATCTATCACATGTGTATGTCATAGCAGTAAATCAATCTTCACAGAAATTAATTTAACCACCAATTTTCATCGAAACGTGTGCTAGTTAATAGTAAATAGTGCAAAATAGTGTATTTTATTCAATCATTATGACGGAATTAGCGGCTCTCAATGATGTTCCTATCGAAGAGTTCAAAACGCAACTGGCGCGCGTCGAAAAGTTAATGTCAGAATTTACGTCTATAGAAAGTCAAATATTTATGATAGATCCTTTGGAATTCGTTTATGAGCAAAACTACTACGAAGCTATTACAATAATTAATACCAAGATTCGGCCAAGAGCTGCGGCTACTGGTTATGCATCACCCGATGCGTTATTCAATATTACACATGCGGGACATCATAATAAAATAAAACTGCTAAAACTCAACATACCTCCGTTTTCAGGGGAATTCACTGAGTAGCAGCCATTTTTTGATCCGTTCAGCCATACTATTCTTGAATCATCTGGCTTGATCTCGGTACAAAAATTTGAATACCTCTAAGGGCTACTACACGGGGAAGCTGCCGTATTATTAAGACACATCAGCATTACAGAGGAGATTACATAGGCGCTTTGAACAAGTTAAAAGAATGATATGACCAAAAGCGACACATCATAAATTCGTTCGTGCGTACGTTTATCGATCAAGAACCATTGCTACTGCCACCATTTACAACGTAGAGCACCTTATGGATACTTCGGATGAGATAATTAGAGGATCAAAATCACTAGACGGATCCGTGGAAACTAGGGACCATTGACTGATTTTCATCTTAGTTCAAAAATTGGATGAAAATTCTAGAGTAATGTGGACAGAGCATGTAACCGATTTGGAGTATTCATAATTTTCCAATATTTTGGAGTTTTTATCTCAGCGCATCGATGCTCTAGAAGCTACCAAGATGTCAACTATAAGCAATCAACACAGAAACCTAAGGTCCAAAGTCATGTTATCACAGAGGAACTAGTTTTACCTGCACTTTATGCAATGAAAAGGGCAACTCACTATCTTCATATAAACAATGTAACGAAATGGAGTTAACAAAACGCAGAGCTTGGGTTAATCAAAGTCACAGATGTTGTAATTGTTTAAGCAGGCAGTAAACACAACATTAGCCGTGTTTTCCATGAGAACTGCACTAGAAATCGATAAACTTTAAATTCCTTTTATTCTAAGTAAACCGAAACAAAAATAACAAAGCGCGAATGTGTAGTGTATTTGACACAAATACACATTTTAAGTTTCTTGCTGACGTCATTACAAGAAACGACACTCGATAAATTCATGGATTTATCAAGTGTAACTAAAAAAATAAGCTGTAATTGTCATTATTTATTGCGGTACCAACTTAAAATATGTATTTATATGAAATGCACTATACATTAACACTTTATGAATTTAATTTTTTTTTTCTGTTTACATAGAATAAAAGGAATTTAAAATTTATCGAGTTCTAGTGCTGTTCTCATGGAAAACACGACTATTGTCAGATGTTTATCTAAATTTCGTTATCAGGTTTGTAAACGGAAGCATCAAACATTAATTCACTATACAGAGCCTTCTGAACCAGATTCCAATATCAATCAATATTTTTGAGCAGTTTAACAACTATTTCTAATCTTAAATAAAACAAAACATAATTAATTGTAATACAGTTTCGAAACTTATCCGCGCGACATCTGTGTTATGTAGAACGTACCAAAAGATTCGAATCTAAGTTTCGAAACTGTATTACAATTAACTATTGTGACGGTGACACCTAGTGTGTAATAGAATAAGTTAAATTAATAGCTCAATGTTTAACTGTACTAACATGGAATTTTCCATGATAAAAATTGTTCTAAATGTTTCTGCGCTATTCTCACTGGAAAAGTCATGAGCTTTCTAGAAGTTTGGTTTGTGTATATAAAAAGGCGAACGAAGTCGAATTGGATTATTAGTATTTGGTAAGCGATAGTGTGAAGATTAAAAAGGAATTAAAAAAGATTTAAAAAGTGTTTTAGTGGAAATAAAAATTATAAGTGTACAGTAAAATTTGACAAATATAAAGTGATTTTGAGAATTTTTATTAATAAACAGTGTTGTAATAATTTTTGTGCTAAATAAATAAATTCGTTGGTGATAAATTAAATTGATTTTGTATTATTCACAATCCAGTATACGAACCTTGATCAAGCCAAAAACGTAACACTATGTTTTGTTTTATTAACGATTAGAAATAGTTGTTAAACTGCTCAAACACGCTGTGCTAATTGGTTAAAAACTATAGTTAATGATGACAGCAAAATAAACCAATTTTATGTTTTGTGGCAAATTCACAAGTCAAATTAAAAAATAAATTGATAATTGCTACAAAGTTATTATTTCTAACTACTTAACTCAGAAGACAGCGCGTACACTTGCGAATTATGACCAGGTTACCCCTTACACATGTCTATCCATCACGCAGCTGCCTAATTCTGACCAGAACAGCTTACGTGATGCGCACCCTTCTGTAAGATTACTGAGCTACTTAACTATGCCCCCCCCCCTTGAATAGACGCCAAACCAACGAATAGATCGATTGTATTCGCTCAAATAAATGACGCTTGATCAGTCAAGAGTATGTACCATTATTAGCCCGTAATAATTTTCCAAAATTAATAAATATTGTTAAGACTTTAATACGGTTTTGGAAAGTTGAAATGGTGACATCATTAAAACCAAAACTTAATGAAGAGGAAACCCTTTCCGAGGGAAAAGTTAGTGGTACAATGAAATTAGATAAAGGCGTGTGCTTTGTGGTACAGTTACCATTTCAACAATCATCGAAAAAAAATTTCGGAACTCTTTCGGTTATACCATAAGGAGGTTCCAAGTGGTAGAAAACGCTTTAGCGGGGACCAAGAATTAAAAAGGTTATATTACGATTTTATGAGCGAGTATCATTCAATGGGCCATTTGGTAAAAATTACTGAAAAGCAAACGTCGCGACATTCATGTGTTTATCTACCACTACGGCAAAATTACGGATCATTTTTGATGGTTCCGCGAAGTTGAATACGGACATATCGTTAAATAATTGCTTAGCGATAGGTCGAGTAGTACAACCAAGCTGTTTCCTGTTGCTTTTTTAGCAGATGCTGAAAAAGGTGTATCGTATTGTTAAATTGGATACACCAGACACTGAATACCAACGAATAATATGGCGAAGAAATCGGCATCTTATTTAGCAACTCTCATATTATCGAAGATCACATCAATGTATGTCGGTTCACATCCACATAAAATGTTTTATATCGATAACCTGATGAAATGGGCTCAAACAATTGTAGAGGCAAGTGAAATTATTACAAGTATGTGAGCTGCTTGATAAACAGTACTTCAAATTGAGGAAATGGAAAATAAACTGTCTAACTGGCACTAATTGGAAGAAATGAAAATCTGATGGAACGCTAAAAACATTTGCTGAGCAAGATGTAGCTGATTGTAAATTAGACGATTTACAAAAGTATTACACAAAAAGGGACGTATTATCTGCGGCTGGTAAACATTTTGATACGACGGGTTGGTTGTCACCTGCAACAGCAATGGTTAAAATCTTTATGCAACAACTTTGGTGTAAAATGATTATAAATTTTAAGTGGACTTGGCCCGGGTCCTGGAACGATAGTGCCAAAGATACGCTGCGGTTGTATACTATCGACAAACCCTTTACAAATAATGTAGTCCGTTACAGCCATATTTGCATTTTTTTTTCTTGAGATTCTGAACGGACCGCAATCTGCGAACAGAATTGCGAAGAATTAACCAAGTTATGCGGTTCATATACCGTATAAAATCACCCGGTGTTCTTTTAAAATGTTATTCTTGTTCTCTTATTTTCCACTCTATTTACGCTCAACCTTAATTCTACTAAGCCTAATTTGTAAACTGTATCGTAAATAAAACTACTTAGCGTATATGACAAATATTGCATACATTATAACGTTGCGCAAATAGCGGAAGCTTATTCTTATGCAAGCGAGCTTTCATAAACAAAAAAACGACAACAATTTTATTTTTATTTCAATTTCTTCATTATGATAAGAAATTGGAATCCATTTATTTAATTTTTCCTTTTGGTTTTCCTTCAAAACCACCACTAACAACAACAACAACAACAAATAAGGACATAGAGCTATAAACAGTTTACACGTAAAATAGAAGACAGAAACTAAACTAAAGGAAAAGTTTTCCATTTTTCCTTTTAAATTCTCTTTAAGATAAAGCTCTGAAAAAATATAAAGTTGCACGCGATTAAAAAATAATAAAGTTTTGGAAAATTTTCATGTTTATGTCATTAGTTGGATTTTTTTTTGTTTGAACTTCTATACTTGCGCTGTCATAGATTGTTGAAGATAATTTTTATAGAAACTTAAGAATTTATTTACGTACAGTATGCATGGTTGTGTGATATATGTATGAGGAAAATAGTTAAATTTTTCGTTATTTAGTTTACGGTTTGGTGCCGAGTTGATCAAATTTTAGTTTTTTACAAACTATTTTACAAACATGTTATATAAACTTTTATCAAAACAAAAAAATGTGTACCATGAGGATAAAATATATGGATAAGTACGACTAACAATTTGCTTGCAACAAAA
>OY282559.1:49437076-49564687 GCA_958295665.1 Tipula vernalis
CCATAACATTAAAATGAGTCATATAACAAAATTAAGGAAGGAAAATGGAAAATTAGAATTTTCTTAAATTTTGTTCGCATTTGCTTTTCAACAGGAAAGTTTCTTTTTTTTGTGTGCGTTCATTTATCTAAGTACCAAAACCATTATGACGCTTATATTACACACAAATGTTATAATATTTTAAAAATCTGGTTCAATGTTTTACTCTTTTTTTGGTTTTTGTATATTAGGTGTGTGTGTTGTTATCTAATGATAAAATATTTTTTTCTTTTACGTGTGTGTGCGTAAGAAAATAGAGGGGTAAAAAAACGAAAATAAGCAAAAATTTGAATAAATCTTAAAAAAGAAAGAAGAAAATGTTTGTTGAAATAAAAATGATACGCACAAATGTTACATTTTTCCATATTAGATATATTTTCAAGTCATCTCATTTATTTACAATTTTAACATGGTGTATGACATGTTAATTTTTAATAACGCGTGTTAAACGAGTTTTGAAATGATTCAATTGTAAATTGATTTAAATTTATTAAATCAGTTTATTTAAAGATCTTTTAGCTGAACAGCTGACAAGCTAGTTGCTTGCCTAGAAAGGACCTACAAACCTAATTAATTCTTCCTCGAAATTAGTTAAATGTAAATTTAAAATTGGAAACTGTTATTGGATTTGAAATACTGTTTGTCCGTTTGAAAGGTACTAAGAAAAATATTGCCTGGTTTTGGGGATAAATAGAACATTACAATTTATTTTTAATTTTGATGGTACATGATACAAAAATGTACACCACGGAGTCAGCTGTACGAGTTAAATTATTTTGAACTACAACAAAAAATTGGCCAAATATGTTCAGACTTTGTATAACTTGGATTAGTGACTAAAAATAGTGCCAAAGATAAGGCTTTTTAACTCAGTTTCATAATGTCTATAGTTCTAAAGAAGAATGAAAAATGAAGTACAAAAGAATAATTATGCAACAGAAGATTCCTACAGAGTGTGTTCCATTATAATTCATTCATTTACCTGTTGTTCAGTAATATTCATTTCACTGATGAATTTCACTGATTAATCATCATACAGAGCATAAACAAAAAATTATTAGTTAGTAATGGGTGGGTAATCAGTGAATAAATAGTGAATAATGACTAAATAGACAAACAGTAATGACTAAATAATGTGTGATACATTGGCTAGGGAGTGAATAATGAGATAAATCTGAGTGAATATAGTAGGAATAAAAAGGGAATTTATCACTTAACATAAATAATCGGCAAACCGTTTGTGCAAAATGAATGATAAGTGAACAATAATGAATAATCAGTGAATAATTAGTCGATTATTATTTAGTGGTCATAGTGAGTATCGAGCGAATAACTGAATAATTATAGAAACGAGAATGATTCTCGCCATTGACCAAAATTAAATTACAACTTCGACTGACAGAAAATAAAAGATTACAGTCAAACCTGTTTTTGCGCGGACTTTTTTTAAGCCTCATAATTCATGTACCGCATACAAAAAATCGCACAAAAGGAGATCGCACAAAAACAGGTTTGGCTGTATTTGTGAAACCATATAGTTGGCTGAAACAGTGCTGGTTCCAAATAGCAGATTGCCTTAAACTGCTTTGAGGTTTTTGAAGATTTTGACGCCATAGAAACCCAACCCGGGATTTTTATTTTTTATATTTCGAATTTTTCTCGTCTAATTAAGATCAACAAAAAAATTGTCTCTCGGCAAATTATGAACCCGTATTGTCTACCCTTAGTTAAAAATGAATACGTTTTTTTTAAGTACTGCTGATCAAGATTACAGTCGAATCCCGTTATAACAAACACGGCATATACCAATTTTATGGTTTATTACATACGCAATATAAAGTCCGAAGCCCTGAATACATTTTTTAGTTAGAAATGACTCGCCTAAAAAATTTTTTTACCGTTAAAATTAGATCAGTTGGGTGTAGTCAGTCAATGTCAAAAGCAATAAAATTGTATAACCGATTGGTTTCTGGTTTAATTTCAAGAGTGTTTTAATGTGAAGTGGACAATTTTAAACACTATAGGATTAGTTTATTAGAGTGCTTGGTAATACAGGACATAGAATTGTTTTTATGGTAAATCTGAAATAAAACGGGAAAATTTTTTATAGCATAGTGTAATGGCACCACAAAAACGTAAGGCGCTTTCTATTAAAACAAACTTAGACATTTTGGCAAAAGTAGACAAAAATGATGGTCAATGATGATGAAAATATGGGGTTTCTGCACGAAAAAAATTGCGTGGTTCTCTTTATCCACAGCTTGAAGAGGCTTTAATTATTTGGCTCAAGACAATAAGAAGCAAAAACCCCAATATAAGTGGAAATATTTTTAGAGAGAAAGCTGTTCAATTATCCGGAAAAATGGGATTTACAAATTTCACGGCAACTCAAGGGTGGTTTCAGAGGTTTAAGAAAAGGAACGCCATCGTTTTCAGATTGGTTGCCGGAGAAAATCAATCGATTTCTTCAGAAGTTACAACAGATTACAAATTTTCAAAACTCCCTCGATTAATTGATGGCTATAAAAAAAAGACGTGTTTATTCCCGACGAAACCGCGCTGTTCATCATAATGGTGCCAACCAAAGCAATGAGCTTTCAAATGGAAACATTTTCCGGAGGCAAACTGAGAAAGGAGGAATTACTATTTTGGTCGGTGCTAACTCAGATGGGTCAGAAAAACTTCCACTGCTAGTATAGGTACAGCATTGAAGCCACGATGTTTTAATAATGTCCACAGCCTTCCAGTATTATACAAAGCTTATAGGAAAGCATGGATGAGTTTTCATCTCTGGGGAATGTATATCAGACTCCTAGATAAAAAATTCACCAGAAATAACCGGAAACTTATTTTAATTGTTGACAATGCACCATGTCATCTTTCTATTTCTGAACTGCAAAGAAATAACGATTGCTAATTTTCCGGCCAATATAACCGCTATCCTAGACTTCATGGATCAAGGCGTATAATTAAAAAAAATTAAAGGTTCCTACCGAGAATAATTGGTGAAAAAAATTATTGCTACGATTGAAGGTGATTCATGCACCACAGCACAATAAGTAAAAATCCACCTCCTTGATGCTTTACATATGGCACAAAAATTCTGGGAAAAAATTAGAGCCCGCTCCCTTAATGCAATTGTTATTTCGTTGCCATTAGCCATCATTTCACCATTATTATCAATATGGAACAATCCAACAATCGATCAAATCACTGCACAGCTCTAACACGACCGACACTGAAGGTGAGTATGGTCAAATTAACCAATCGTCACTGCTTCAAATTGAACAGTCTTTCGATTGCATAAGAAAAGTTCTTTCATATGCCAAAAATATTGAGGACATAATTCAAAAGCTTCACATCGTAGACAATTTTATAGATTCCATCAGTATTCACAAATTGCCGCACAATCAATAATCATTGATTTTTTTAATTTATCGCGATATAAAATTTTTTCTTAATGAAGTTCCTATTTTTATTTTACTGAGTTTAAACATCAATTGAATTTGATTTATGATTTAAGTAGTATAAATATGGTTTATTTTTTGTTATGGACAATCAACATTCTGGTATTGCAATCCAGTTTGTTAAAGGTAATATATCGGCCATCAGGTTTGTTTTAAGCAATTCCTCAATGTAACAAACCTTCGTTTTTAACAACTTTTTTCCAGGTCTGCTCGAGTTTATTATAACGGGGTTCGACTGTATATGGTAGGAAATTTTAACGAATTCTTTTGGCTTCCACTTGGCCAATTCTGAAGCCCAGTTGCTAGTTATAATTTTTGCTACATCAATAAATTGTTTTGTCTTCTCCTAGTCAAATAAGAACCAAATTTTAATAAAATATTCTGGTCTATATTCTGGTTACGTCTGAGTTGGCCGTAAAAAAGTTGAAAAAAAATTCCGGTCAAGATTTAGGCGGCCCTGGAAATTTGTCAGTCGTAGTTGATTATTTAAATGCAAAATTTGAAAATCTAGATGATGTGGCTGGCCGCTTACTGCTGCGTAAAGAAGGCGATCAGTCGAAACAATCTTTTGTTTCTTTTAAGGTTAGTTTAAACGCCTTTCCCGAAAAAAACTTCTGCCACCTTCTTTCTGGCCCAGGGAAGGTTTGGTTAGAAGATTTATACATAAAAATTTCAGTCATAAAAAAAATATAAATGTATTTATGGATGAGCGAACTTCGATCATCAACAACTAATTCAACAAACGCATCAACAACAACAGCGCAAAACCAAATCAACACCAATCTTATCAACAGGAACACCAGAAACCACAAAAGCCTACTGGGGTAGTCAGAAGCTTATTTATAGGCTTAATATCCGTTGATTACCATAACTCGAGCGGAACTCATACTAAAGCAAAGTAATTTTTTACCTCGTACAATGTCTTCTGTCTGCATAGACATTATGATAAAAACTTAGATCTGTTGGGGGATAATGATTCTAGGGACTTACCAATTAAAATGTGAGTTTGTATTTTACTCTAAGGAGCCGAGGCTATTTGCAAATTCTTTCAGTAATTATCACATATTTTAATCAACGCTGTTTATCGGAACATTGTGTCAAATTTCCAAAATATCAATTATTGTGATGAAAATTTTTTGCGAAATTTTAAATTTTGTCGTATATCAGTTCGAACTACCACATAGTTTGTACTTCACGGTCGGAAGGTGTATACTACTTCGAACTGTACTGCAAATATTGTTTCCAATTCTCTTATTACCATCAATTTTTAATTCTCATGTCAGGAAGTATGAAGCGCGTTAAGAAAACTTGGATTGCAATTGATGGGCTGGACAGGTATACTCCCCTTATTTTTTTAGGAAATGTGCTGAATTTCTCATTTCTCTAACATATGGAAGCTCTAATAAATTTTTAAATCTGGATAACGCCATGAAATCTGGAATTGTAGAGGAATGGATATTTTTCAACAATACCTACCAAAAGTTTAATTAATAATCTTGCACTTGGAACCATCCCTCTTAATTTTATTTATGAGCGACGGGACAATTTGAAAAATTCAATTTCAGAATTTTAAATGCAAAAGTGCAAATGTATATGCTCAAAACTAAAAATTCGTTAAACAATCATTTAATCATCAGATTGATGATGTTATTTTCAAAGGACACGGCATTTTTTATTTTTTAAAAGGCTTTTGGATTGCACATTGAGCTCGCTTTAATGTTTTCGTCGCCATTTTATAAAAACTATTTTATTAGGATTGTGATTATTCGAAAGCATTTTTTTTTTAAATCTGATCTGCGGTTTTTACATTGAGACAGTTTTATTGGTAAATATCAGTTAATATACCGCATGGTACCCTTAGTTCAGAGCTAGACCAATTATATTTATTTTACGTACTAGCCCATAATTTGAGAAAACTTCCGTTACTGCTGCCATCCTGTAGAAAAACAAACTGGGGTGCGACTGGGCCAATTCTGTTTGTTTGTTAAAATTTCAACTACATCAATAAATGCAATAGTTATAAAAAAATTAAAAAAAAATCGTCTGTTCCAAATTATGGAGACCTTGACCATAATAATTTCTTACATTTTTCTCCCCTTCTAACTACCTGAAAGGCAATACATTTATTTATGTAGGAAAAATTTTAATAAGCTCGGGAGTAGTCAACACCTACACCAACACAGCAAATAGCTTGGGCCGCACCTGGTTAAAGTTAGCCGAAAGTTTCCAGCCGAAAGTAAAATGTCGATAATGCAGATTATGTTAAAAACATTCCAGTCGCTAATAAACAATTAGGTGGTTTACAGCCAAAAGTAAATAGGATACATGGATTGCAATAAAGCGTTTTGTAAATAGTCTCACGTGAAAAACTTTGTTTAACCAAGTCGTGGAAAATATCGGAAAATCAGTGGGGTTCATAAAATTGGAATAAAATCAGCCTCTAGAGTGTATATCTGAAGTTAAATCGCTTTTATGAGATTTGTCAATAGTTATCGCAGGAAAAAATTCAGTTCAACTTTCCCGTGGGAAAACACGGCAAATTCGATTTTCCAAAAATCATTGGCTTGTCAATAGGTATCGCAGGAAAAAAAGCTCAGTTCAAGTTTCCCGTGGGAAATCTCGGAAAATTCGATTTTCCAAAAATTATTAGAAAAAATGTATAAAATCAGCCTCTAGAGTGTTATGCCTGGAGATGGATTGCATTGATGTAACTTGTCAATAGCTTTCGCAGAAAAAAAATTCAGTTCAAGTTTCCCGTGGTAAATCTCGAAAAATTCGATTTTCCAAAAACCATTTGAAAATTTGTATAAATTCAGCCTATAGAGTGTTATGTCTGGAGATGGATGGCATTGATGTGACTTGTCAATAGCTATCGCAGGAAAAAAAATTCAATTCAAGTTTCCCGGATCTCGGAAAACTCGATTTTACAAAAATCATTAGAAAATTTGTATAAAATCAGTCTCTAGAGTGTTAGGTCTGGAGATGGATTGCACTGATGTGATTTGTTAATAACTATCGCAGTAAAAGAATTTAGTTCAAGTTTCCCGTGAGAAATCTCAGAAAATTCAAAGAAGTTTCCAGCTAGTTATTAATGAAATAAGCCTATAGAGTGATATGTTTGGAGATAAATTGCATTGATGTGACTTGTCAATAGCTATCGCAGGAAAAAAATTCAGTTCAAGTTTCCCGTGGTAAATCTCAAAAAATTCGATTTTCCATAAATCATTTAAAAATTTATATAAAATGGGCCCCTAAATTGTTATGTCTGGAGGTGAATTGCATTGATGTGACTTGTCAATAGCTCTCGCAGGAAAAATACTCAGTTAAAGTTTCCCGTGGGAAATCTCAGAAAATTCGATTTTCCAAAAATTATTAGAACTTGTGTATAAAGTCAGCCTCTAGATTGTAATGTCTGGGGAAGGATTGCATTGATGTAATTTGTCAATAGCTATCGCAGGAAAAGAATTCAGTTAAAGTTCCCGTGGGAAATCTCGGAAAATTTGATAAAGTTTCCAGCCGAAAGTAACAAGTTGATGAATAAAATCAGCTTCTTGAGTGTAATGTCTGTAGATGAGGTGTATTGATGTGATTTGTCAATAGCTATCGCAGGAAAAAAATCAGTTCAAGTTTCCCATGGGAAATCTCGGAAAATTCGATTTTCCAAAAATCATAAGAAAATGTGTATAAAGTTAGCCTCTAGATTGTAATGTCTGGTGATTGGCTGCATAAATGTGACTTAACAATAGCTATCGCAGAAAAAAAAATTCAATTCAAGTTTCCCGTGGGAAATCTCGGAAAATTCGAAAAAGTTTCCAGACGAAAGTAAGAAATTGATGAATAAAATAAGCTTCTTTAGTGTTATGTCTGGGTGCATTGATGAGATTTGTCAATAACTATCGCAGGAAAAAAATCAGTTCAAGTTTCCTGTGGTAAATCTCGTAAAATACGATTTTCCAAAAATCATTTGAAAATTTGTATAAAATGGTCCCCTAAAGTGTTATATCTGGAGATGAATTGCATTAAAGTGTCTTGTCAATAGTTCTCGCAGAAAAAATACTCAGCTCAAGTTTCCCGAGGTAAATCTCAGAAAATTCGATTTTTCGATGTGTATAAAATCAGATTATAGAGTGTAAAGTCTTGAGATGGACTGCATTGATGTGACTTATCAATAGCTATCGCAGTAAAAAAATTTAATACAAGTTTCCCGTGGGAAATCTCGGAAAATTGGATTTTCCAAAAACTATTAGAAAATTTGTATAAAATCAGTCTCTAGAGTGTTAGGTGTGGAAATGGATTGCATTGATGTGATTTGTCAATAACTATCGCAGGAAAAGAATTCTGTTAAAGTTCCCGTGAGAAATCTCTGAAAATTAGAAATAGTTTTCAGCCGAAAGTAAGAAATCGATGAATAAAATCAGCTTCTTGAGTGTTATGTCTGGAGGATGGAGTGCACTGATGTGACTTGTCAATAGCTATCGCAGGAAAAGAATTCAGTTCAAGTTTCCCGTGGAAATCTCGGTAAACTCTAAAAAGTTTACAGCCGAAACTAAGAAATTGATAACTAAAATCAGCTTCTTGGGTGTTATCTCTGAAAATGAATTGCGTTGAGGTGACTTATCAATAGCTATGGCATGAAGAAATCCAGTTCAAGTTTCCCTTGGGAGATACCGGAAAATTTGTATAAAATTAGCCTTTAGAGTATTATGTCTGAAAATGGATTGCATTGATGTGACTTATCAATAGCTATCGCAGGAAAAAAATTCAGTTCAATTTTCCCGTGGGGAATCTCGGAAAATTCGATTTTCCAAAAATCATTAGAAAATTTGTATAAAATCAGCTTCTAGAGTGTTAGGTCTGAAAATAGATTGCATTGATGTGATTTGACAATAGCTATCGCAAGAAAAAATTCTGTTCAAGTTTCCCGTGGGAAATCTCGGAAAATTTGATTTTCCAAAAATCATTTGAAAATTTGTATAAAATGAGCCTCTTGAGTGTTATGTCTGGAGATGTATTGCATTGATGTGATTTGTCAATAGCTATCGCAGGAAAAAAATTCAGTTCATGTTTCCCACTATGGGAAATCGAAAGCTATTGACAAGTCACACCAATACACTCCATCTTCAGGCATAACACTCAAGAGGCTGGTTTTATACAAATTTTCTAATGATTTTTGGAAAATCGAATTTTCCAAGATTTCTCACGGATTTCTCACATTATCCTATTTACTTTCGGCTGATAACTACTAAATTTTTTATGTTCGGCTGGAATGTTAATAACATAATCTGCATTATCGAATTTTTACTTTCGGCTGGAAACTTTCGGCTGTCATTACACAATATGCATTTTCATTTCGTTACTTTCGGCTGGGCTATCACAATCTGCATTATCAACTTTTCACTTTTGGCTAACTTTAACAGTATTAGGACCGCCACATTATTTATCTAAGGAATTTTTTGATTTTATCTTTCCACTTTATGCTATTAGAAAAAAAAAAAACTGTTGTATTAGATAAAATTTGAGGGATGGGTTTTTCGCCATTCGATCAGCCATAAATTCAATTATTTAAAATATTTGTTGACAAATATTACAATAATTGTCGATGTTCTTAGTCCATTATTTATCAGGAGAACCAGAAAAACATTTTCCAGTAAACCGGATAGCAGGGATACTGTAGGAGGTACCGGACCAAACAGAACAGAATTCCGTGATTGATCCGTTTTCAAAATTGTTTATTACAATTTTTCGTATTATATAAATCAAAACCAAAAATATTGAAACTTTAAAATTTCTATGCCTAGATTAGAAAACAAATTTGGGAAATTTTTATTCTATACGTATTGGTTATTTTTGGTTTAATTTGGGTAAATTTATAGTTATTCCACTTGACGCACAGCTACATAATTAGGTCTAGGACGTTTCACGTAATATAATTTTACTCGAAAACAACAATTTTGATCTACTAGTAGTTATTTCTACCAAAGCCCACCAACGCGTTAATTTAGCACACACATTTTAGAGTTTATTTATGCGACACTCTCTTTTTCTAAACTAAACGAGGATGTGTTAAAACATCAACTTTGTAACAAATTTTCCTAAAACAAAAAGTTAACAGAAAAAAAAAAAATTCTATTAATATCACAGATGTGATATTTTCATCCGTAAAACAAAGAAAAGTTGTATCTATTTTTCATAATTTCGCTTCTTTTTTTAGAACAAATTTAACTTTCATTTTTTAACGCACATTTTTAAACAACAACAAGGCATTATACAAGCTCAAACAATGTATCTCTCTACATAGTCTTAAATATTTAATTATGAGAAAAATAAAAGTTTCATCTTTTGCTGGTACAAAGATAAGTTTATAAAATGTTTGGAAAAACAACAACAAAAAGTTTGAAAATTTATTTTAGAAAGCATTTTTTTTTTTGTATATCTTAAGAAGCTTATGGTTTAATATTAACCAAATCTTAATTATACATTAAGCCCACAGAAAAGCTTTTGGTAAACGCGTTTATATATTTAGACAGCTGTGTGGTATAACAAATGTAATTTTGGTTTTGAGTGTCCATCATCACTGATTCATTTTATTTACGCCATCATTAATGAATTTAATTTTTTTTTTTTTTTTCAGATACATACATTCCATATATGTATGTACCTACGTAACATATTTTCTATACATAATACATATTTTATCGGTAAATTTAAAAAGAAATAATCTATATTGAATATTTTTAATGTTTTATATCGTAACGGTGTTTTATGTAAATTGACATCGTCATATACATAGGTAGCAAGTGAATATGAAATCAATCAATTTGAAAATACAACAAACCAAAATTTTGTATGCCGTTCTTGAAACGGAAATTTCAATATTATCCATTATGTATACAAGACGAAAAAAAAAACCAAACATATCTTTCTTTTTATAGATAAATCCTTGAATTGTTCGATTAAGTAATCAATTAAATGATTAAGTAATAATCAATGAATTGAAAAAAAAAAAACTGTACACAAAAAAAAATGTTTTCCTATACTCTTGATGAAAATTTTAAATGATTTTCAGTTTTTCCTTGTGCGCTTCGAACGAAGAGCAAAAAAAAATACAAAATGTTGTATTTTCTAAATGAAAGGTAATTAGTGTTGAAAATTTTTAATGATACTAAAAAAAAAATGAAAATCTTGACTATCTTAAGCTGGTTTTACCGTTTTTGTGATAACATTTACAAAAAAAAGTACTCTTGATGATGATAAATGATTTTTTACAACAATTGAGATTTTGTGATACTATAACAGACTATTTCTCATATAACAGACGATTACTTTATGCTGTTTAATGTTTTTTTTAGAAATTTTTTTAGGTTGATTCAAGGTATAGTTGGCAAAAGGTGAACTTAAGTTGTGAGCCTTAGATATGAATTTTCTTTAAAACGGTGGTTATATTCCTGCATTAAAAACATTGAGTTGCCTTACTGAAATAAGATATTCCTTCCTTATACATTTTTTCTGGGATGGTATTTATTGGATATTGTTTTGGTTAAATGTGGTATACTACCTTGATCAACAAGTTCTCGGAATAACCGCCGTGTGGCGCTTCCATCGTTCCGATGTGAGTTCTGTTTTTTTGTTAAGTTGGTACATCTGTTGTTGATATTCCCTCTAAATCTTAGCGTCATAGCTTGACATTTGCAAAAGTTACGTAGTCAAGTGTACATCTATCTCTGTGTGTGTTGGCGATTATTTACAATTTTAGACATGATTTGCGAGGCTGAATCCGATCCCACATTCACCAAAAGGATCATTACTGGAGACGAGACGTGGGTTTATGAGTACGACACGCAATTCAGACATCAGGCAAGTGAATGGCGTTTACCAAAAAAAAAACCACGTTGTTTTCAGTCAAAAAAGAAGGCAATGCTCACGGTTTTCATGGATTACAACGGGGTAGTGCATCATGAATTTTTGCCAGAAGGCCAGACCGTAAACAAAGAGTATTATTTGGGCGTTATGAGACGTTTGCGTGAAGCAAATCGCCGAAAGAGACCAGAATTGTGGGCAGATAACTCGTGGATTTTGCACCATGATAACGCACCGTCGCACAGTGCCAGCATTATTCGTAATTTTTTGACGAAAAATGCAAGAAATACCATCAACAGCCACCGAATTCACCTGATTTAACTCCCTGTGAATTCTTTCTGTTCAATCGAGTTAAAAAACCATTACGGGGAACGCGTTTCAGCAGCCGAGAGGAAATAATGGAAAAATCGCCAATTCACACAGAGTAGATGTACTCTTGACTACGTAACTTTTGCAAATGTCAAGCTATGACGCTAAGATTTAGAGGAAATATCAACAACAGATTTACCAACTTAACAAAAAAAAAAAAGAACTCAAATCGGAACGATGGAAGCGCCACACGGTGGTTATTCCGAGAACTTGTTGATCAAGGTAGTATGTATGGGGTTGATTTTGGTATGGTTGTTGGTTTACCTTTTATATCTACTACCATATTTTTCCTTAATTTCCTAAGTAGAATCAGATGGTAAAAACATTTCGCCTAGAATTTTTATATTTTCCCCATATGTAAGTTCTGCTGGAGAAGCTTTGAGGTCATATCTTACTGTTGCCCTAATTCCTAGTAACACGAAAGGTATTTCATCGCTCCAATGAATAGTATTTGCACGTGCTCTCTAAGTATCTTTTAAATCGCGGTGAAATCATTCTACTAATCCATTCTAACTTGGGACATCTGGCGTTGTATGGATTTTATGCGTGAAAAGTTGAATTTCAAACTGTGTACCATGATCGGTGGTTACACGATTAGGTGTTGTAAACGTGGTATGTATTGCTGGCCGAAAGTTTTTGCTACAGTTTGTGCAGTGATATTCGGAATTGGATAGGCTTTAGGCTAACGGGTGAAACGATCTATTATTATTATTGTTTTGGAAGAGATCCATTTGTGTGTGCACTTTTATCACTTATTATTAATAAAAATTTTATAAAAATAAAATGAAATAAAACAATGAATATTTTTTCTTCTTAAAGTGATAATTTAAAATTTTATATATTTTTACATATACACGGACTAGTTTCGAGCAACCAGGCTCTTTGTCAACAGTCTTAAATATTCTAAATTTTAATGTTGAAGGTTTGCCCTATTTATAGTTAGCTCGTATATTGCGTTAAAAGGCATTCGGTCATTTAGTAGTTTTGGATTTCGCCTGTAGTTGTAAATCTCCAACTCTTCAGCTCTGTTCAATTTTTCCCCTTTGGGCATTCTGTGTAAAATTTCTACATTATTGTCGAAGCTGGAACAATTGTGGTGTTTTTGTGTCAGATGTTGTGCGAAGTTAAACGTTATGTTGGGTTTTCCTATTTGTTTCATATGTTCAACAAATCTTGTGGTGAAATTTCGTCCAGTTTGGCCTATGTAGAACATGTCACAATCATCGCATTTTAATTTGTATACCCCTGATTGATACTCGTTATATGCTTTGTTGGTGTTGATGAGGCATTCTAATTTGTTTGACGTTTTGTATGCTGTTTTGTATTCGTATTGTGTGAAAATTCTGCGTGTTATATTGAATGTGGTTGTGTCATACTCTAACGTGATGTATTTGTGGTTGTTTACTCTCTCCGTGATCAATGTTGTGAGCGATCTTAAATATTCTTTTCTTCTGAATCTGTCATTCATATCATCAATCATCATGTAAAAATATATAAAATTTTAAATTATCACTTTAAGAAGAAAAAATATTCATTGTTTTATTTCATTTTATTTTTATAAAATTTTTATTGATCTATTATTGTACGAATATATGTATTATTATTAGAGCATGGTAAAGGCCCAACCAAATCTTAGCTTTCTGATAATTAATGCATGTCTTTGCCCAGTAACCAACATCAACATCGAAATTTGGCTCTTACTAATTTTCGTGTTACTCGAATCCCAGGGTGTCTTAGATTATGAAAGAGTTCGAATACTGAACGTCTTAATTGTAGTGAAATATATGGGCATTTTGTTGAAGTTGAAACTGCGCACCATATATGTATAAATTTTATGATTAAGCATATGAATTCTATCGAGAATTTTACTTTGGTTTCCCTGGTCCTGAGTGAGAGATGGGAGCTCTTCATCGGCCTCTAGTAACTTTCACAGCTGGAAATATTCTAGTCCAGAAAGAATAATTGAATTTATTGAGTCGTGGCTGCTTAAACGAGATAAGGTGTCTGCAACTATGTTTTCCTTACCAAGTATATGACGTATATCGGACGTAAATTGACTAATATAATCTTAATGCCTAGATTGTCTCGGATTACGTTCTGTTTTAGTTAATAATGCGGTCATCATTGGTTTGTGGTCGGTGAAAATTGTAAAATTTCTTCCCTCCACAAAGTAACGGAAGTGTTTATGTTTGGGCTCTACAAACCTTGAACCCAAAATTGGGCAAGCAGCAAACACCAACAATTAATTCACATTGTTCAATCCAACCTGAAAAATAAGCAAACCTGGAAATAAATAACATGCATACATATAGTTTTCTCAGCGGATTTGATCAACGCCTCATCCAGTAACAGCCGCTGAAACATAATTTAGTATTCTAATTATTAACTTATAGGAAATAGTTAAAATCATTTATACTAACTAATATTACTACTCATATTGTATTCCATAAGTTTTTTCCAAATAAGTTGTTCACTGTAATTATATTTTTTCAATGTAACTTTGACATCCAGGATCATAACCTTAAAAAGAGAAGAGAACACAAAGAATCGTTTGATCACAATTTAATTATTATTTATACTTATTTGAAATAATTTGTCCATCAGATGCTCCTTTGTTTTTTCTTATCATTTGTTAGCTGGAAATGAAAAATTGTATTTAGTTTAAATTTGTATTGTATCTAGTCGTTTAAACTTACTACCACCAAATTGCAAATTAATTTGTTTACTTTGTTTTGACATTTACAATTTTAATACAAGCCGTAAAATATTATATTAGGTATGATGTTACATTTCCAAGAAAATTTGTACTAAAATTGTATGTTGCTCAATTAAGTTTATAATATCTATTAACAGATGACTCTTTATATAATTAGGAATTTTCCATAAATAATTGTTTTGTATAAATTATTTTTCTGGAAGCAAGTAGTACGTTTTTGACCTTTGTGAAATACCATAACCAAATAAAATCGTAAATTAAATAAATTAAATTTGTATTTGAAACTGGAGAACTCACCCGAGAAAAAAAAATATTGTGAGCAGCCACATCAGAAACGAGGAGCATATATTGCATTAAAATTTCCTGCGAGTTTATTGCTCACCAAGTGGTACTGTCTTGTACAATCGATTTTTCCGAGATTTCCCACAGGAAACTTGAACTTGAGATATTTCCGACGATGGCTTTAGACAAATCACATCAATGAAATTCATCTCCAGACATAACACTCTTGTGGCCGATTTTATACAAATATTCTAATGATTTTTGGAATATCGAATTGTTCGAGATTTCCCACAGGAAACTTGAAGTAAATTGTTTTCCTGCGATGTCTATTGACAAGTCACATCAATGCAATTCATCTCCAGACATAACACTCTATTTGTTGATTTTATACAAATTTTCTAATAATTTTTGGAAAATCGATTTTTCCGAGATTTCCCACGAAAATTAGACCTAAAGACTTTTCATGCGATGGCTATTGACAAGTCAAAACAATGCAATCCATCTCCAGAGATAACACTCTAGTGGCTGATTTTATACAAATTTTCTAATGATTTTTGGAAAATCGAATTTTTCGAGATTTCCCACGGGAAACTTGATTTGAATTTGTTCCCTGCGATGGCTATTGACAAGTCACATCAATGTAATGCATTTCCAGATATAACACTCTAGATGCTGATTTTATACAAATTTTCTAATGATTTTTGGAAAATCGATTTTTCCGAGACTTCCCACGGAAAACTTGAACTGAATTTTATTTCTGTGATGGCTATTGACAAGTCACATCAATGCAAGACATCTCCAGACATAACACTCTAGATGCTGATTTGATACAAATTTTCTAATGATTTTTGGAAAATCGGTTTTTCCGAGATTTCCCACGGGAAACTTGATTTGGATATTATTGCTACGATGGCTATTAACAAGTCACATCAATGTAATTTATCTCCAGACATAACACTCTAGTGGCTGATTTTATACAAATTTTCTAATGATTTTCGGAAAATCGAATTTTCCGAGATTTCCCACAGGAAACTTGAACTACATTTTTTTCCTGCCATGGCTGTTGACAAGTTACATCAATGCAATTCATCTCCAGACATGACACTCTAGAGGCTGATTTTATACAAATTTTCTAATGATTTTTGGAAAATCGATTTTTCCGAGATTTCCCACAGGAAACTTGAACTTGAGATATTTATGACGATGGCTTTAGACAAATCACACCAATGCAATTAATCTCCAGACATAACACTCTCGTGGCCGATTTTATACAAATATTCTAATGATTTTTGGAATATCGAGTTTTTCGAGATTTCCTACGGGAACTTGAACTGAATTGTTTTCCTGCGATGGCTACTGACAAGTCACATCAATGCAATTCATTTCCAGACATAACACTCTAGATGTTGATTTTATACAAATTTTCTAATAATTTTTGGAAAATCGATTTTTCCGAGATTTCCCACGAAAACTTGACCTGAAGACTTTTCTTGCGATGGCTATTGACAAGTCAGAACAATGAAATCCATCTCCAGAGATAACACTCTAGATGCTGATTTTATACAAATTTTCAAATGATTTTTGGAAAATCGATTTTTCCGAGATTTCCCACAGGAAACTAGATCTAGCAATCGATTTAGATATTACTATCCCGAAATGACTCATATGAATACTATCTAACATTCGTTCCCTTAATCTTCTACGTATAAAAACCCGATAGCCCCACATTACAATTCCGGCTTCAATAAGTAATTCATTCTTTCGTCTAATAAATAGTAGAAATTTATCTCCAACTAATTTTGAAAAATTCCCTTTGAAAAGAATTGCAGTGTATACCTCTGACAACACATCATCGGTTGTTGTTTCTTTCACGACTTGACAAAACTAGTTCTTGTCTAATAAAATTTATGTAATGTTCTTAATCTCACGACATCAGCTTCTGTGTTACAACCTTTAAAAAATTCTAGTCTATAACTGAAAGCAGATAAGATAATTATCTGTGAGGTTAACTTTGAATACGGCTTGCAGTCACTCTGGAAATTTATAAGATTCACCAAATAATCATAATAACGGCTTGTGATCAGTTCTGTAACAAACTTTTATCCCACAAGGTAGTGATAGAATTTAAAACTGAAAAAATAATAGCTAGACCTTCTTTCTCTATAACACCATAATTTTGTTCACATTTTGATAAAGTACAACTACAGAAAGCTACTGGTCTTTATATTCGATCTTGTTATAAATGTGATATCACCCCTGCTATTCCGTAACCCGAAGCGTCGGTGGTGAGAATTATAGGTAATGATGAATTGAAATGTGATAAAACTACCTCTTTCACTATGTCGCTTTTAATATTCTTAAAACTTTTATGGCAAAAATTTAGCGTAATAATTTTTGAGTTCTGAAAATGCACGTACTTCAGTAATATTTGGTGGTTCCGATGACTCTATTACCGCTTTAATTCGCTCCTTTGTTTTTGACATTCCGTCCTTGGTTACCTTACGTCCCAAATAATTAATGCTATATTTAAAGAAAGTAAATTTTTCTTCTCGCAATTTCAATCCAGCTTCTTGTAATCGACTCACAACTTCATCCAAATTTTTAAAATGATCGCTTGTACTCTTTCCGGTGACCACAATATCATCCAGAAAATTTACAAGGCATGGAATACCCTGAAATATGCCTGTCGCTGGCTTAATACCAAATGGCTTTCGATTTACTCAAAAAAAACGCCCTTATAAGTACTCCAACTAACTAATTTACGGGATTCACTATCTAATTCGGACTGAAATTTGTTTCCACCCTGCCAAGCAGTAAACACTTTATCTATTCATGGGAACGGATGCTTATAATCCTCCAAAAAATTATTTATTGTGACTTTATAGTCCGCACATGTAAGTGGAGTTCCCCAATCATTAGTAACAATTAGGGTTATCACATCCATCCGTTCCAATCGTTCAATTTCTTGCTCCATCCTTTCATTGAAAGCACGTGGAATTTTCTGTGGCTTCATAAACTTGGATTCAACAATTTTTATCTGTATTTGTTTGTACTTAAATTTTCCTAATATACCATCAAACAGAATTTCGAACTTCGATAATACTTGACTGAGTGATGTCTGTGCATTATAATTGTCTGTGCACCATGTTTCAATAAAATCCCTCCCAACAATTGGTACGTTATTTTTTGCATCAACTGCGAAAATTTTAAATAGGGTAGTTATGTTACCGTATTTAACATAGTGCTCTGAATATTCGCTCAATTTTGGTTGAATTGAGGTTGAGTTGAGAATTTAGTGAGCAGTTGAGCAATCTATATAAGTGAGTGTTTGTATGTATGGCCAAGTATGAGGGAACTTGCCTATTTCACAACCAATTGTGCCTTGAAAATGTGATTCTAAAATGATTTTTGGAAGAAGTTCTGGAATATGGCCAGATTTATTTCTCAACCAATAACGATTAAATTCGGCTTGGGCATTAGAAATGGAATTTTAAAATGATTTTTGAATTAGGTTAACGAAGACCAGGTGGTCAGGTGGAAGTTGCTCGAGGGATTCAAGTTGGCACTTGCGGTCAGCTGCGTAACTTGCAACTTCCACAAGTGATTGTGTTACCTCCACGTGGTGACCGCTGGTAACTAGATTGCTGATTGTTTGGCTTCTAGTCTTAAACACGGCGCTAAAGGAGTCAACCTTAAACAAATCGCTGGGCTGGGTTAAGGTGTTAATCGTACCGTGCCGATAATCGAACAGACTGGGGGCCCAGATTTAAAACTAGCTCAGTCGCTAACGGTGGATCCGGATACTTAACGCCCTTCGGATTAAGTAGCCCTATCTGTGTACTGCGGATCTCTGCACAAATGGACAATTCTTTCCCGCTACTCGTGGGAACAATTATGGATCTTCATAATAACAAAAAACAACAAAAAGAGTCCGGCTCTCAAAAAAAACCGGAAAATGTGGACAACCAGATTCGGGTCGGTATATAGGCCTGACTCTAAGTCTACAAATAAACAACAGGACATAAGCTCAAGCGAGGCTGGTCCCTCCACTCGGGTCACCAAATCTGAGTATAGAAATACAAAGCGGAACCAAAGCGCGAAAGAAGCTCGTTCCTCAAAACCAACCTATAATACTACGAGAAAGGCCTAGAGGGTCCTGGTTAAGATAAATAACATCTCGCCAGAAAACAGAATGGAAAAGGACAAATCAACGCTTGCGTGGGCTAAAACAGTCACCGAGAAAAAATCAGACGGCTTTTCAGCTGGCTCACTGTTTAAAAGAAATAGATCTCACGAGGGAACAAAACTCCATGCTTCCGCTACGAGCCCTTTTAACGAGATCCTCAAGGATCAGCTGGTTGTGGCAGTTATTGACAAATCCCAAAAGAATGGCAGTATCACGCCAGCCCATTGGGGAAGGTGGAAGGGGTCTTAGCCACTGCCTACCTGAAAGTCCTGTCGGAAAATCTAGAACATGCTCCAACTTGTCGGGACGCGGGCTGGCACAGGAATGAGGTGAAACTGACTGCCTGTGCAGAACAGAGGTCCCTGCTGCTTTATAAGAGTGCAGTGGGGGACTTATGACCCGGAGGCGAGGTATGACCCGGAGCTGGCCTTGCTGTGATTGATAGGGAAGAGATCCTCTGCATACCAACAGCTAGGATGTACATCCCTTCGGAGCCTAGTGATTCGAAGGTGATACTCCGGTTGTTGCTTGATAGCTCATCTGCGTGCGCGGAGTTAGGAAGCCAAGCGGGAACTCTCTCCACGGACACGGAGATGTCAACGTCCATGGTGTCTTTAAAGAGGCTCCCAGAGGACTTCTCATCATGGGATGACTCTGATGTTACAGTGGTGGAGAAGGGGTTGTAGAGATGACACTGACATTTTTTCAAGTCAACCTTCACCACTATAAGGCAGCATCAGCTGCTCTAATTTTAAAAATTGGGAAAGAAGCGACAGATGTCGTCTTGATCCAGGAACTTTGGGTCACTAAAGACCGGTACTTGGGCTCAAGACCCCCTATTATAGATTAATGCACGCGAAAAAAGAAGGTAAGGTTCGGTCGTGCAGTCTCCTTAAAAATAACATAAGTTGCTTATTGTTATCAAATTTTAGTAACAAAGATATAGCAGCGGTCAGCATTGAGGTCGATAAACGAAACCTCTGGCTAGTATCAGCTTACCTGGCTTATGATGAAGTGGATACTCCACCAGGTGAGCTAATCTTGGAGGCTCAGAAGCGCAAGGTTGGAGTCATCCTTAGGAGTGATGCAAATGCTCATCACACAATCTGGGGAAGTACGGACACAAATAAACGAGATGAGTTACTCCTTGATTACATTTTAAGTACTAACTTTCATATTGGTATGTAACATAGGCAATAAGCCGACCTTTGTAACTAGTAATAGACAGGAAGCATTGGATATTACTCGTGTCTCAAGCTTTCTGGCGATTAGTTTTTAAAACTGAAGAGTGTCGGAGGACTACTCCTTCTCTGATCATTGTTATCTTTAATTTGAAATATACTTGACTCCAACAAAAAGTCCAATCTACAGAAACAGGAGTAAAACCAACTAGGATACCTTAAGATCTCTTCTGGGTGATTCACTAACAGTTCCGGTGCCAAAACCTCTAAAAACTGCGCCAGAGCTCGATGGTTTGGTGGACAAGTTGTCCAGCTCTTTCAATAAAGCAATACTGGGTTTTGGTCCTCTTAACAGGCCTTGGGGTAAATCTCGGCCACCCTGGTGGTCCAAGGAGATTCAACAAACATGTCGAAAATGCAAAAGATTCTTCAAAACATCACGGAAAACAAAATCTGCTGTAGACTGGGACTCCTATAAGGAAGTCCTCAAAATTTACAAATATCAATTGAGAAGTGCCAAAAACAGCTTTTGGAGACTATATTGTGGCAAAATTCAGGAGTCTTCAGAGATAGGCTACGCAAAGTACTAGCAACTGGTCCTTCCATCTCAAGTTATCCTTAAGAGCCGGATGGGATATGGACCACTAATAGTGCGGAATCGTTGGAACTTCTGATGGAGATTCATTTTCCTGGTTGTTCCGAATCTGTACCTAGCACATCAGTAGGTAAAAGTGCAAGTAGCCTCATAGGCCAAATTATTAGCAGAAAAAAATCCTGTGGGCGATAAAAAGTTTTAAACCATATAAGTCGCCTGGACTCGATGGTATTATCCCTGCGGATATTCAACAAACTACGGATCTAACAATTTCCTGGTTATAGGTAATTTTCAAAGGCGGCCTAGAACTATGTCACATTCCTAGTAAATGGACAGAAGTGAAGGTTGTTTTCATACCTAAGGCGGGTAAACCCTCACACTGCAATCCCAAAGGCTTTAGACCGATTAGCTTGTCTTCCTTCTTTTTTAAAACACTGGAGAGACAAATAGAAGCTCATATTAGAGGCACGATTGTGTCAGAAAAGCTGTCCAAATCTCAACATATCTATTGCAAGGGGAGATTTGTAGAGACTGCCCTTCATTCTCTTGTATTTTCATTGAAAAATCTTTCGAATATAGAGACTACGCAATGGTAACCTTTTTGGATATTGAGGGGGCCTTTAACAATGTGTTTCCAGGGGCTATAACTAGGGCACTTTCATAGCTGGGAGTGGATGAATCACTCAAGGACTTGATAAATCAAATGCTAAGAGGCAGGATCATAAATGCCAGTTTCGGGGAATCCTTTGTCAGAAAATTTACAAGCAGAGGTAAACCGCAGGATGGCGTACTTTCCCCCTACTTTGGAACTTGGTCATAAATGACCTGTTGCTGAGACTGGAGGACGGTGGCTTCAAAGTGGTTGCCTATGCGGATGATGTTGCTATTGGTGTCCGTGGTAAATATCCCGGCACCTTTTGTGAGCTTATGCAGAATGCCCTGGGCTATCTTACATTATGGGCTGTGGGTTGAATGTGAACCCACACAAAACCGAATTGGTTCTCTTCTCTAGGAAATATAAACTTCCTCACATCGATCCTCCCACTTTAAATGCGTTCAGCTTGACTTTTACAGTTGAAGCAAAGTTTCTGGGTCTCGTTTTGGATAGCAATGTATATTGGAAACCTAATATTCTGGAAAGGGTAAAGAAAGCTTCGGTAACGCTATACTCTTGCAAAAAATCCATTGGGAAAGATGGGGGCTGGAGCCCCGCCTCGTACATTGACTTTATACCGCAGTAGTCAGATCCATACTTTTGTATGGGGTTATAGTCGTGTGGCCTGCTCTGGACAAAACTGTCAACCAAAAACTGTTGACAAATGTTCAGAGAACAATCTCTTTGTGGATCAGTGGTGCACTGAGGAGCACATCCTCTTACGCGTTAGAGACTCTGCTATTTTTGACTTCACTAGATATCTTGGGGAAACAGTTGGCAGCTTGTACTGCAATACGACTGAAATCCATCTTTATGTGAACCTGCAACAATTCAGGGTACTCATCTATTTTGTGCAACAAACAAATTCCCAAGACCACCGACTATACTGTCCCGCCACTATCTTTTGACACAAAGTTCCGGACTAGGATCCCATCCAGGGAGAACTGGATGATAAGTGCAGTTTTGGAACCAGGAATAATAAACTTTTTCACTGATGGTTCAAAACCGGACGGGAAAGTCGGGGCTGGAGTGTTCTGCAAGGAGCATTTGTTAAATCTTTCTTCGGAAAATTCATAAAAGTTTTATCCGAAATTAAGAAATGGATGAATAAAATCAGCCTCAAGAGTGATATGTCTGGAGGTGGATTGCATTGATGTGATTTGTCAATAGATATCGCAGGAAAAAAATTCAGTTCAAGTTTCCTGTTTGAAATCTCGGAAAATTCAAAAAAATTTCCAGCCCAAATTTAAAAATGGATGAATAAAATCAGCCTCTAGTTTGTTATGTCTGGAGATAGATTTCACGCAATAAAAAAATTCAGTTCAACTTTCCCTTGGGAAATCTCGGAAAATTCAAAAATGTTTCCAGCCTCTAGAGTGTTATATCTGGAGATGGATTGCATTGATGTGATGTGTCAATAGCTATCGCAAGAAAAAAATTCAGTTCAATTTTCCCATTGAAAATCACGAAAAATTCGATTTTCCAAAAATCATTAGAAAATTTGTATAAAATCAGCCTCTGAAATTTGTTTCCTGCGATGGCTATTGCCAAGTCACATCAATGCCATCTAACTCCAGACATAATACTCTAAATTTTCTAATAAGTTTTGGAAAATCGAATTTTTCGACATTTCGCACGGGAAACATAAACAGAATTTTTTCATTCGATAGCTATTGACAAATCATATAAAACGATCCAACTTCACATAAACACTCTAGAGGCTGACTCTATTCCAATTATGTGGATTCTTCTGATTTTCCGATATTTTCCACGACTAAGTTAAACAAAGTTTTCCACATAGTCCTATTTATTTGCGGCTGATAACTACAAAATCTTTTATTTTCGGCTGGAATGTTATGATCATAATCTGCATTATCGACTTTTTTATTTTCGGCTGGGATTACACGATCTGCATTACCATTTATTTACTTTCAGCTGGACTAACAAAATCTGCATTGTCGACTTTACACATTCAGCTTGCAACTTTCGGCTAACTTTAACAGTATTGGTCACTAAGTTAATTCACATTGGATAGGTGACAGTGACGGCAGTATCAATTCGATTAAATTAAATAGAAACTTACCACCTGGGAAAATTTAAGTTCAAAAATTGATGGAAAACAAAATCACAAAAGATTGAGAGCGTAAATATAAAATATTCATTTGTATATTCAAAATTCATGTAACTTGGCTTTAAATTCGATGGTTCATGTATAAGCAGCTTGTCAGTATTATAACCTAAAAACTAATTAAAACTATCATTGTACTTTATAATTTAAATGATGCGTGTCATGTTAATTTTATTCACCTTATTTATTAACATTTTAATTTAGCACTTTTATATTTATTAATTTACTTTAAATTTACGTTATTATTGTAAATTTAATATTAATTTTGTTTGTTTACGTTAATTACTAACAGCTTAAATTATTAAACGTTTTACATGTATCTGCCTTTAACTTGTACGTAATGCCATCTATTATCGGTTATATGTACTATCTCTTTTTGGCAATATATAGGCATGTACATGTAACTCGATTTTAATAGCAATCTACCATAATGTATTTGTACTTTATTGAATTGTAAATTGTCAATGAAAACAAAATTAAAATTACTTATCAGTCGGCATCATAACATCAAACTTTCTAGAAGCATCCATCTAAGGACAAAATCAGTTGCGGCCAAATTATTTATGAACAATTAAAGTTTGATAAAAGGTGCTCTTATTGAACCACATTCACGTGAATGGGCTTTTCATTCAAATGCATTTTTCTGGGATCCGACGTGAAACTTAACCTAATAATTTGTCTAATGACAAATAATGGAAAAGCACTGTTACTGAAACTCTTTCCACCCAGGGGATAAATTTTTAAATTTTATATTGTCCTTTCTTTAAAACGAATTTCCCCGGCTTCCCCACATAAATATTGGTCTGATAATTGTTCTGGAGATAACTATTGGCAAGGCACTCTTATAGAGCCACCTTCCAGACATAACTTATATAAGTTAAAGCCCAGATATAGACTTTAACTTACATAAGTTTTTAAATTTTATATTGAGCTCCTCCCATGAAAATTCCTTAGTCTTTCATACATTTGACGTAGACCTGTGCCTTTATTTGTAAGGAATTCCAAACGCTCTGAAAAAAAAACGTAATTTTAAGATATACGAAACGAGGGTTAAATTGGGGTTGATGTTTAGTCGGCGATTCAATTGATGATTTATTTGCGGTTTAAAGGTTAGGTAGAAGGTTAGCTTGAATTGTTTTGAGTTGAGTTAATTTATGAATTTAGTTTTTCGGGTAATATTTTGAGCGAAGGATGGTAGGAGGTTGAGTTGGATGTTGAATTGAGTTCATGTGCGCGTGCAGTTTTCGGACAAATTTGATTTTGTTATTGCATCGAGCATTAAGATTGGGGTTAAGTTGAGGGGTTAGTGGAAGTTGACTTGGGGCTGAGTTGGGGGATTGGAAGTTAGTTTGAGATAAGTTGATGTACCTCAACCTGGGTTTGGGGACGAGTTGATAATTGAGTTGGGATTCGGTTGGTTTGACGTTGACTTAGTCGCCTAGTTGAGAATTTATTTTAAGAGAAGTGAATTGGGGAATTAGTTGTTGGATTTGTGGTTGATTTGGTGATTGCGATGGGATTAAGTTAGAAATAGAGTTGTAGTTTTAGTTGAAGATTTATTTGAGGTTGATTAAATCAATAATGAATTGTTCACGTATGCGCGTAGGTTTCCGGACCATAGTTGTGATCACCTTGTTCCTAAAGTCTAAATACGTGATGATTTTACGTAATAGTTCTACTAAGGGTAATCATCTACCTTAGCATTGTTTGGATGTACTTAATTACGGTTTCAAACAGGTAGTCTTCTCTGAAACGCTAAAAAAGTTATTTTGGCACATTATATTAGTATTTTGTTTTCTACGAATCCAACTTTAATATTTCTGTCAAATTATAATTTCTACTTTTAATTTCTGCTAATTTTTCACTTCAATTTATTTTAACAACACGATTTTCTTTATTTTAATTTTTTTTACATTTGAAACATTTGTATTCCTCCCTTAAAAAGGCATTCCATCCATTTGGTTTTTCCTTCTAACATTTTATTTTCTATTTTGTGGTGTAGATAATTCGTACTCCGACAACAACAGTAACAAAAACAAATGAATTTTTTTTTTTTAACCAAATTTTTTTTATTTTTCATTTCGAATGGAGATGACGAGAAAGCAGAGTGGAAAACAACACATTCAAATTAGACGAACAGAAAACTTCAAAAATTCTCATTATTTTAATGACCATCATCAACATTATGATGTTTGTTATGGGAATTGTTTAGAGAAAAAAAATGTCTAACAAAAAACAAAAACTGGGAAAAGTGGAAAACCAAAAAAAAAAAAAAGTGAAAAATAAAACATTTTTATAAATATCTGAGTAGTTGAACTCATTTTAAAGTTTCTTTATTTAACCTTTCAGGTATAACTGTTTAGTAATGTTTAGTGGTATAATTTAATTTCAGGTAGGTTTTTGTAATTTTAATGAAAATAATTAGAAATTAAATTCGAGAAATTAATCAATTTTAATTTGGTTTTCTCATACGGGTTATAGAAAAATCAGAGTGATAATTTTTGAACATTAATGTTAGTAGAGAAGAAACCACATCGTTCAATATTCATATTATAAAAGTTATTCAACTTGAAACTTTTACATCCATACTTATTATATGTTTGGGATTAGATAAATGTTGTCTAACCCAATATGAACAAATTATGTGATTGAATGGAAACGAATCCAAATTTTTGGTTTACTCCTCCATGCGTATGCGTTACTTATGCGATATATAGAAAAAGGTAAAGGTTTCTTGGTCTAGCTATATAAAAAGCATGTCTAATCTATCAATGATACATCGAAATTTGTTGTACCAAGATATTTCAGATTTTTATTGGGGTTGTATAAAATTTGATTTTTTAAATTAAAACAATTTTATTCGCGCTCCATTTACATTAAGTACAATAAATACATAAATGTATTAAACAAATTATGATTTGAAGCATCCATTAAGTTATAAACAAAATTTTTTTATTTATATCTATTCGATTATATTGAATTATGATATAAAATTGTATGTAATATGCGATTTTATTTTTTTTTGAATGACCATAAAATTTAAATTGTAAGAGTATAAAATTATGCTCCATGTAATAGATGATGGATTTTTGTATTTGAAGCAAAAATCCTTTTTTTTTTATATCGAACAAATATATAGAAACCAATAAACCGTTTAATGTTTGTTCAATCGATCTAAATTCAACATTATTTATGTGTGAACATTTTTTTTTTCCTAATTTTCTGGGTTTATTTGAAAAGGTCAATAAAATACTGTTGAATTAGCGTGTGGAATAAAGGAGCCAAATCAAAAGAGGTGGTGTTGTTGCTAAAATAATAATACTTGTAACAATTCTGTTAAATTTGTTGGCTAAAAATAAAACTTGTTTCCACCTTGAAATTATTTTCCTATTTACGTCGCTAATTAGTGAAATCAATTTGATTGCAAACGGAAGATGTTGCTTTTGGGATAAACATTCACATTGATGCTCCGATATTTTTAGCAGTGAAAATGCTGAGTGGCCGTTATATCAGTATCGATTAGAAATATTTATCGATGCAAATGATATAGAAGAAGAAGAGGAAAAGAACTAAATGGGACCGAAAACGTTAAAATTAGTACGAGATTTGTCGACACAAGGCCAATAAATGTATATAAAGAGCGAAGAAATTTTCTGAACAAAATGGAATTCATGGCCAACCTAAAAATACTGGCGGCAAATTATGAATTTAAAAACCAACTAGAACCGTATATGTTGGGTAAATTTATTACAAACATGGAGGGAAGAATTTTTGAGTGGTTGTATGAGGAGAATGTAGATGAATTGACGCTGGTAAAGGCAATACAAATATGTAAGACCGCAAAAAAATGAGGTCAACGCAATCAGAAATGCTGGAAACAAAAGCTGTAAAAGTTTTACCAAACATCAGGAGGGAAAGAAAGAAGAATCAGTTTAACAAAAAAATTCCAGATGCTCGTCGTTATGGTTTTAAAAACCACGAATCAAAAAACTGCAAATAAATTCATGCGACCTGTAGAAAATGTGGTTAAATTGAACATCTATCGCCTATATGCAAAATAAAAAAAAATATAAAGGGCTGAAACCTCATAAGGTGATCAGAACATCGTTCTTCATTAGGTTACATTATTTTAGGTTTAACTGGCGGTCTACTAGGACCAGGCACATACACAAAAAATGGTGCATAGCCATACCACAATAATTATTTCCTCCAACTCATTGGAATCATTTTGAGCTGTTAACAAAGCACTGGATTCTCCTGACGTCCATCCTACAGAGGTCCGTCAGATCTTTGAAGAGGGGTAATAAACAGTTCTGGACTACTTTCGACATGAGGAGGTATGATTGAAGCGCTTTAATGGCAGCCTGACTGTCCGTATATATGCGAATATCACAAACTGACATTACATTATACCTCAATCAGTCTACGACTTCCTTTATGGCAGTTACTTCAGCTTAAAAAATGATACAGTAGCCGAGGAAACGGAAGGAGAGATTTAACAGAAGTTGCTCGCAAAACACTCCAGCCTCGACTTTCCCGTCCCGTTTTCAACCATCAGTGAAGAAGTTTATAACTCCTGCTTCCAAAACTGCACCCATCATCCAGTCCTCCCTGTATGGGATCCTAGTCCGGAACTTTGTGTCAAAAGATAGTGACGGGACAGTATAGTCGGTTGTCTTGGAAATTTGTTTGTAGCATAAAATAGATGAGTGCCCTGTATTGTTGCAGGTTCATATTAAGATGGATTTCAGCCGAATGGCAGTACAAGCTGCCAACTGCCTTCCCAAGATATCTAGAGCAGTCAAAAATAGCAGAGTCTCTAGTGCCTGATTGGATGTGCTCCTCAGTGCACCCCTGATCCACAGAGAGATTGTTCTCTGAACTTTTGTCAACAGCTTTTGGTTGACAGTTTTGTCCAGAGCAGGCCACCAGACTATTACCCCATACAAGAGTATGGGTCTGACTACTGCGGTATAAATTCAATGTACGATGCAGGGCTTAAGTCCCATCTTTCCCACAGGCATTTTTGCAATAGTATAGCGCCAACAAAGCTGCATTTTTGCACGAGTATAGGGCCACCCTTTCCGGAATAATGGTTTTTCAATATAATTTGCTATCCAAAACGAGACCCAGAAACTTCGCTTCAACTGTAAAAGTCAAGCTGAACCCATTTATAGTGGGATGATCGATGTGAGAAAGTTTATATTTTCTGGAGAAAAGAACCAATTCGGTTTTGTGTGGGTTCACATTCAACCCACAGCCATTGGCTCATAATTTAAGAGTGTCCAGGGCATTCTGCATAAGCTCACTAAGGGTGGCGGTATATTTACCAAGGACACCAATAGCAACATCATCCGCATAGGCAACCACCTTGAAGCCACCGTCCTCCAGTCTCAGCAACAGGTCATTTATAACCTAGTTCCAAAATAGGGGGGACAGTAAGCCACCCTGCTTTGTACATCTGCTTGAAAATCTTCTGACGGATGATTACCCAACTGGCATTTATGATCCAGCCTCTTAGCATCTGATCTATCCAGTCCTTGAGTGATTCATCCACTCCCAGTTCTGAAAGTGCACGAGTTATACCCTATGGAAGCACATTGTTAAAGGCCCCCTCAATATCCAAGAAGGCTAACATTCGGTAGTCTCTATATTCGAAAAATTTTTCAATGAAAAATACAAGAGAATGAAGAGCAGTCTCTACAGATCTTCCCTTGCAATAGGCATGTTGAGGACAGCTTTTCCGACACAATCGTGCCTCAAATATCAGCTTCTATTTATCTATCCCGTGTTTTAAAAACGAAGGAAGACAAGCTAATCGGTCTAAGGTCTTTGCGATTGGAGTGTGAGCGTTTGTCCGCCTTATGTATGAAAACAACCTTCACTTCTGTCCATTTACTAAAAATGTGACATAGTTCTAGGCTACCTTTGAAAACTACCTCTAACCAGGAATTTGTTAGATCCGTAGTTTGTTGAATATCCGCAGGGATAATACCATCGAGTCCAGGCGACTTATATGGGTTAAAACTGTTTATCGCCTACAGGATCTTTTTTCTGCTTAAAATTTGGCCTATGAGACTACTTGCCCTTTTACCTACTGATGTGCTAGGTATAGATTCGGTGCAACCAGGAAAATGAGTCTTTGCGTAGCCTAGACATTTCTGAAGACTCCTGAATTTTGCCACAGTATAGTCTTTAAGAGCTGTTTTTGGCACATCTAAATTGATATTTGTAAATTTTGAGGACTTCCTTATAGGAGTCCCAGTCTACAGCAGATTTTGTTTTCCGTGCTGTTTTGAAGAGTCTTTTGCATTTTCGACGTGTTTGTTGAATCTCCTTTAACCACCAGGGTGGCCGAGATTCACCCCAAAGCCTGCTAAGAGGACCAGAGCCCATTATTGCTTCAATAAAACAGCTGGACAACTTGTCCACACAGCCATTAGGCTCTTGCGCAGTTTTTGGTTGTTTTGGCACCGGAACTGGTAGTGAATTACCCAAAATAGTTCTAAAGGTATCCAAGTTGGTTTTCCTCCTGTTTTTGTAGATTGGACTTTTTGGAGAAGTCAAGTCTATTTCAAATTGGAGATAACAATGATCAGAAAAGGAGTGGTCCTCCGACACTCTCCAGTTTAATAAACTAATCGCCAGAAAGCTTAAAACAAGAGTAATATTCAATACTTCCTGTCTATTACTAGTTATAAAGATCGGCAAGGTCGGCTTATTGCCTATGTTACATATATGAAGGTTAGTACTTAAAATGTAATCAAGGAGTAACTCATCTCGTTTATTTGTGTCCGTACTTCCCCAGATTGTGTGATGAGCATTTGCATCACCCCCAAGGATGACTGAGCCTCCAAGATTTGCTCACCTGGTGGAGTATCCACTTCAGCATAAGCCAGGTAAGCTGACACTAGCCGGAGGTTTCGTTTATCGACCCCAATGCTGACCGCTTTTACATCTCCGTTACAGAAATTTGATAACAGAAAGCAACTTATGTTATTTTTAATGAGACTGCAAGACCGAACCTTACCTTGTTTTTTCGCGTGCTTTAATCTATAATAGGGAGTCTTGAGCCCAAGTTCCCGGTCTTTAGTGTTCCTGGATCAAGACAACATCTGTCGCTTCTTTCCCAATTTTTAAAATTTGAGCAGCTGATGCTGCCTTATAGTAGTGAAGGTTGACTTGAAGAAATGTCAGTGTCATCTCTACAGACTCTTGTCCACCACAGTAACATCAGAGTCATCCCCTGATGAGAAGTCCTCTGAGAGCCTCTTTAAAGACTCTATGAACGTTGAAATCTCCGTGTCCGTGGAGAGAGTTTCCGCTTGGTTGGCTGCCTCCGCGCACGCAGATGAGCTATCAAGCACCGCCGTAGTTTCTGAAGATGACTTCGGAGCCGCCGGCTTGTCCGCATCTTTCTTGTACACCTTGAGTGTGACTGCACTGAAACCATAGTTGATTAAACCGTTGGTATTTTACAGTGCAGTCAGTGACTCCCTGTTTAAGATGATAACAGCAGACCTATAGTTAGCCTTTGTCTCCTCGAGCTTAGCAACTTTCCAGTTGTACTTTGGCAACTCCGGGTTGCCAACCTGCAACAACCGGAGTATCACCTTCGAATGACTAGGCTCCGGAGGGATGTACATTCTAGCTTTTGGTCTGGAGGGGATCTCCTCCGTATCAATCACAACAAGGCTGGTTCCTAGCCATATCTCGCCAAGTCCCCCTACTGCGTTCTTATGAAGCAGCAGGGACCTCTGATCTGCACAGGCAGTCAGTTTCATCTGATTCCTGTGCCAGCTCGCGTCCCGACAAGTCGGAGCAGGTCCTGGATTTTCCGACAGGACTTTCAGGTGGGTGGTGGCTAAGGCCCCTTACACCTTCCCCCAATTGGCGGGCGTGATACTGCCATCCTTTTGGGATTTGTCAATAACTGCCACAACAAGCTGATCCTTGAGGACCTCGTTAAAAGGCCTTGTCGGAAATGGTTGATGGTGATTTATTTTGGATCAATAAATACACACCGGAATCCGTGTAGATCAAATAAAATATTAATTATTTTATTTTGGATAAATAATCCGGTTTCACTGGATCAAACACAATGTTGAAAATTTTGTAAATGTGATGATGAATTCCTTAGGGTAAGAAATTCACGCTGGCTTCACTCTTACGATTAAATAGAAACAATATTTTTACGGAAAATACTTCGAGTAAATATGGTGAATTTAATAACAATTTTTTTATTTAATAAATTATAATTTTCTTTTAGGTTAATGTTCACTCTACACGGTTTCTTTGACACGACTGTCACTTTGAAAGGTAAATTATACAATGCAATATTTTACGGAAAATTTCCAATTTATATACAAAGTGTCATCTGTTGATAGACATTATAAACTTATTTGAGCAATTACAATTTTAGTACAAATTTTGAACGTGTAACATCATACCTAATATAATATTCCACGGCTTGTACCCAAATTGGAACTGTCAAAACAAAGGTAAACAATTAAATTGGTAAGTTAAATGATTCTATATAAAACTAAAGTTAAACTAAATATTATTTTAACAATTTCAGCCAACAAATTATAGGAACAAGAGAAGCGTCTGATGGACAAATAATTCAGATAAGTATAAATGGTAATTATTTTAGTGATCAAATGATTCTCTGTGTTCTCTTTTGTTTTTAGGTTATAATACTGGATGTCAAGTTACGTGATGGAAAAATTATGGATTACAATACAAACTGTATGGGAAAAATTATGGATTATAATTGGGATTCAATATGAGTTTGTATACAAATTATTCTAAAAATTATTATAAAGTTAAATGATTTAATATTTATGTTTTAGCGGCTGCTTTATGATGTTTAGGTGTGGATTAAATCCGCCCAGCAAATGGAAGCATGGAGTTTTGTTCGTATTGCGATCTTAGGACTTTCCTCCTGAGATCAATTTCTTTTAAGCTGTGAGCCAGCTGAAGGGCCTTCCGACTTTTTCTCGGTGAGTTTATGTTAACGAGGGCCCTCCAGGCCTTCCTCCTAGTATTATAGGTTGGTTTTGAGGAACCAGCTTTATTCGTGCTTTCGTTCCGCTTTGTATTTCTATACTCAGATTTGGTGACCCGAGTGGAAGGACCAGCCTAGCTTGAGCTTATGTCCCGTTGTTTATTTGTAGAATTAGAGTAAGGCCTACAGACCCGAGTATCTTTGTCCACATTTTCCCGTTTTTTTTAGAGAGCCGGACTCTTTTTGTTGTTTTTTGTTATTATGAAGATCCATAATTGTTCCCACGAGTAGCCGATAAAAAGTGTCTATCTGTGCAGAGATACGCAGTACACAGATAATGCTACTTAATCCGGAGGGCGCCAAGTATCCGGATCCACCGTTAGCGACTGAGCTAGTTTTAAAGCTGGGTCCCCGGTCTGGTCGATTATCGACACGGTACGATTAACACCTTAACGCAGCCAAGCGATTTGTTTAAGGTTGACTCCTTTAGCGCCGTGTTCTAGCCTAGAAGCCTAAGAATCAGCAATCTAGTTACCAGCTGTCACCACTTGGATGTAACACGAGCACTTGTGGAAGTTCCAGAAGACCACACAAATCATAGCAAGCTTTTATTAAAATTTAACTGGAATGCTGTTGTTGTGAAAATATTGATTTAAATAAATCAAGTATTAATCAAGAAAATGAAAACGATTTACTTAACCGTCATTCATAAATTCAAGCCTTTGAGAATTTGTAAGGTTTTTATTTGAAAATTAGTCTTAGTATAAAAGTGATTTCCCATATGTTTTATGTGTTTTACTATGGAAAGTTTGGTGTTTTCCTCTTTTCTAATGCCTTTGTAAAAGCTTTGTTTTTTAGATCATGGCTTTGTATAATGTAGGTTGCTTTGTTTATATTATGGATTTGTAAAATCAAAGTTTCTTTGGTTAAATGCAAGCTTTTAACATTAACTATTTCTGAAACCAAAAATATAACTTTAAATGACCACAAAACAATTATAGTTATGGTAAACAAAAATTTGTGGTTTGATTTAAATTATATTTTACGGTCCACATGCATTTGTTAATACCAAAAAATGACTACAAATATAAATCAAAAATGTGTTGTATTTTTATTAATCCTTTCGTTTAAAAATTATTTATAATCTGCACAAGTCCCAAATCAACCGTTCGCAGTAATTTCCAACAAGTATTTAACATTCACATATAACTTGTATTTTGTTTATTTAAACCAATCAGCATAACTTTTAATGTTTAATCACACAAATTATTTCAATTATAATTTTTTTTTTTTTAAGCTTTTTCTATTTTTTTTTTTTTGTGTATTTTGGTTTTAAAATGTATAATAATAACTTCTGGCCAAATTTATTTTCTTTTGTTTCCAATAAACATTAAAACACTAATGAATATCCAACAACAAACAAAATTTTGTAAATGTACATAAAATTAAATGGAATATAATGCTTTTATGATGAGTTAAAAATATTAAATAACACCAAACAAAAATATTAATGGTGTACATTTTATTTTTTGGGAGCTTTTGAATCACGGATTATAATACAATTTAAATAAAAAGCGGACAGAACAAAAACATAAAAAAAAATTTGATCAGGAGCAGAAGGGCATAACACCAAAAATAGTTAATTGTGTTATTGCGGTCGTTAAAAATTTTTTGAAAAAATAATTGTTTGTACTTTTATGTTTGTGTTTGTAATTCTGAAAAATTAAAATAAGACAATGCTATAGGTAGCTATTTGTTATACAAAATTAAATTAAATTGAAGTCTAGTTAGATTATTCCTAATTTTTGCTTGAATAATTTTTCATAGTTTGCCAAATCAAAATATTACAATAGAAAAACCAACATAACAAAAAAATTTAATGAGCTACTTTTTAAGCTCCCTCAAACTTAAAACTGTTGATTTATTTTAAGATACTTAATATTACATTTATTTGGAAGTCTCTATTAATTCGACCGCACGCTTCCCGATACCAATATAAAAGATAATTGCTGCCTACTTAATCGATGATTCGCAATCAAAGAGATGGCAACGCTAGTGGTTTATCAATGATGACAATTCACTTGAAGGTGCTTTCTTGCTACAATCATATACTCGAGAAATTGTCATCTATTCCAATTTTTTAAATAAAAAAATTAGATATTTTGCCACCGCATTTCACGAAAAATTTCTAATCATAATAAAAAAAATGGGTTTGAACCTATGTTTCACCATAAAATTTACCATTTTTCCACCAACTTATTTAAACAAGCTTTTGTTGATTTTTTTCATTACATCACTGGACAATAAAGTTATTAATATAAATGTCAGGCAATGCCATTCTTTTATCGTTGATAATCACTAGATTATTCAAATTAGTCGTGTTTTAAAGTACCCCATTGTTTATATTAATACTCGGGTTACCCGCATACCCGGGCAAATACATAAATATCTTTCAAATCATCTAAAAACTCGTAGACATCAGAACTGACAAATTGTAAATCCCTAAACTGACGGTTTCAATGTTTTATACAGGGCAATGGGATTTCGTTCAATATCATTACCATAACTATACTATAGATGCATCTGAAATGAACAATTTCCATTTAGCGAAGACACATTTAATTAAGAGACACATTAAAATTTTCTTTTAAATTCGCAGTTTGGATGCACCTTATGTCTTCTTCCTTTAGAATATTCTATGGGCTTTTAAATAATTTATCGCGCCGTCTTATTATCCGGGTTTTGGATTATTAAATTTCACATATTACACAAATTGATTTCCATTTTCCTTGGTTTTTAAAAGGATCTTAAACGAATGATTGGTTGATAGATTGGGGTGGAGAATAAATTTTAGAACATATTTAGGTATTCGTATTTTAAAGATAACTATTATAGTTACTCAGGCTGAAAAATTGAGAAAGCATTATTATACATCCACTGTCGGAGAAAACATAAGTACGAAATGGTCTTTATTCGTATTCTGTTACATAAAATAAGAAAATGAATTTACATTTTATATACTTGTAAAATTTTAAAAGTTTTTAATAGGAGCTTTAACGTTTGGTCAATTGGCTAAAACAGCGGTCTTCGATATAATCTCCATAATTCATCGTTTGAGGACTCTTTTGCAGAGTTCAACAAATGGTATTTTTTAGATGATTTAAATGGAATCAAAGACAAAAAGTAGCTAACATTTTACTTTACCCTCTAACTTATCGCTTTAATTTTGTTTTAAGTTCTGTTTGTACCTATATGGTAAAGCATATTTTTAATAACGATCAAATAAGGGGATGGCAAAAAGTTATCAGTTTACCAATGCGCGGTAAAATGCTAAATCTGGCCTTCTCTATGGAGCCCTCCCATCGGCGACTGACATCGCATTTTTTGTGCTCTCTGACCGCAGCCTCAACATCACAAACAAAAATTAACGTTGCGGAATGGGTCGAAGGGCCGAATGGATCAAAGGGCCGAATGGATCAAAGGGCCGAATGGGTCGAAGGGCTGAATGGGTCGAAGGGCCGAATGGGTCAAAGGGCCGAATGGGTCGAAGGGCCGGCCCTTTGACCCATTTGGCATTCGGCTCTTCGACCCATTCGGCTCTTCGACCCATTCGGCCCTTCGACCCATATTATTCCCTCTGAGAAAAGCGCTATGTAATTTTGAAAGGTAACAAATTTTATTCATTAGAAATGTGTGGAATTGTTAAAGAATAACGGTCCGTTTACTAAGTAAACCCCATGATTTCTTAACCAATTTTTTTCCGTATAACAGGTAAGGTTGTACAAACATCCGGCCATAGCCCTTTTAAGGTGGACATTTCTGAAAACGGCGCTATGTGACAACGTACAAATTTTATTGATTTGAAATGTATGGAATTGTTAGAGAATAACGGTCCGTTCACTAAATGAACCCCGTGATTTCTTAATAATATTTTTCGAACGAACACGTTTAATTAAAACATGTTTTTAAAGCATTATTTATATTGCAAAATATTAAGTGTTTCATTAAATAAAAAATAAAAAATTCGGGATGAATTGCAATTTTCTTCTATATTTCTCTTGATTTTCGGGCTGATATCTAATTTAGCAAGGAAACAAACCAATAAATTAAAAAAAAACTTTTCGGGATGATTTTTTGTGCTAACTTCACAGACATTACAGTTTCCAATATAAATAAAGCAATTAACTGTAAAAACGTAAGAAATTTCGACGTAAATAATCTACGACCCTACAAAGCCGCAATTATTTCAGCAATTTGTCAGAGCAACTTATATTGCAAGCGGCTGGAATAAAAAAGCTCACATGAAAAATTCGAGCACTTATAGTCCCGAAAGTAATGATTGGAAACTAGATGAGAACCAATATAATTTTGATTGAACTATCGGGTACTTTACTTTCAACATACCTTTCGGAATGTTCAGGCTGCTTATAATATATTATAAAATAGTCTTATGAGTAACTTATACAAATTTAAGCCTCTGGCAATAGTAATTGTAGGAGGCTAATAGTGTCCTGTAAGACATATTAAAAAACAAGTTTTGTTACTTTGACGTAGTTGGGCAACATTTTGTCACCTCTCAGGTAACTGTTACCTACCAAGTCTCCACTGACTCAAGCTAGCTAATTCTCATATACTCCAACCAACTACAGTACACACCTAGAGAACAAGTTTTAGGCTTACTTTCTTGAAGCTGCTATCTTGTTATTTTTTGGCTCACTTTTTAGGCTTCTTACTTGAAGATTTCTGTCCTCAAATAAAATTCCATCGATTATATGTGCCTCGTAAATTTGTATGCCATGAATTATTTTCTTCATTCTTCTACGCAGCACAAAGAGGGCAGAAAAAACGTCATAATGTATTACGTATACATCAACTTTCTGATTCATATAAAATTCGGGACTCAACCGGAATTACTCAACAATCGAGCACATAAAAATGTTTTGTGTCATTTCGGATATATCACGGTAGATTATAACAGTTTTTCGCGATTACAAACCGTAGAAGAAAAATGACAAATGGAGTTGAGCACTGAATACAGTGAACAAAATAATTTTCATGAACTGAAAGGAATCAGAGAGTTGACAACAAAAAACATGTAAAAGCTATATTTACATTATGCGTCATGGGGAACGATATTCTAGCTGAGATTAAGGAGATTCAGTGAAAGAATTAAATTTTCAAAATGAATTACCGTTATCTGATCTTTTAGAGAATATGAAGAATACCTGGTGGGGGAAGAACTATACCGGAAAAACATAGCAAACTTTATTACCTCAGTACTAAAAAAAGTCCGAGATTTGATCAAAATACTTGACTTTCCTGTCAGACAGCCTTGTTTTATTATTTTTCGTCAAAAATAAATCATTTTGTGTTTTATATTAATTATTTAAAAATATTTGCTTGTAGATACGAATCGTGCTTTATGCGTAAATTCCTCTACTGCCCTGAACCTGTGAGGCCTTTTCGAAGATGATGTAAAATGAGCGAATCTCATCACATATTAGAAAGTTGGTTAATCGTCCTGTTTGCATCGAATGGATGTTCAAAAATTGTGGTTAATCCTTTGTCTCGTATACAGATACCCTGTTGCAAATGAGCTTTTGCTCAAAACGGAGTGTCCAAAATTTGATGTAACTAAAGAAATACATACTTATATTTGACAACTCCTAACCATTATAGGCAAATAGGAAGACGAAGTCGAAAAGCAGCCCACATAATAGTTCGACAGATTTGTTCGTACTGGCAGTTAGTGAAAAGGATGGTGGAAATCGCATTTGCATTAACTACAGGAAGCTGAACAGGCACATTGCCACGGACACATTTTTTTACCCTTGATCGAAAATCAAATTGATCAACTGCAGGAGGCTAACAGCGAGTTTGATTTAAATTCTATATTGAATTTTTCGTATTCCAGAGAGTTGTAAATTTCTTGCTCATGCACCTCATCAGCACCCAGGTTATTTTTTTGCAAAGCAAACATAATGAAAAAAAAAATACAAAATACAAAAAGGAAAAAAATAATACAAAGTTACGATAATCAGCACCAAGTTACGCCTTATTACATCAGTTGGAGTAAGTGCCAAGCTCTTATAGGAAAAATGGAGTTTCCAGGTTACATTATCACTGGTGGGAAGATTAGTTATTACTAGGCTTAAGCTTCTTAGGAAAAAAAAAATTTTTTTTTTGAAATCCAAACCAAAAATTTGTTGAATACTTTCTTATTTTCTTTTTAGAACAACTAAAAGCGAATGAGCTCTATATGTTACCAAATATTTTTAAATATTTTTGAATAATCACATATTTTTTCATATTTCCACTTATTTTAGGTTTGACCAAATATTTTATGGTTTATTCAAAATATTTTTAATTTTTCTTCAAGGATAACTTAATTCGATTTTCATAGCTTGAAATTTGAATTTTAAATTTAAGTCAACAAATACTTTTTTTAGAAGTAAAGAATGTTTTACTTTGGCCTAAACTCCGCTAAGTTAGATCAATAAATTAAGAACAAAAAAAACGTCAAACTAAATCACATATCTCAATAGTTTACTGAACATTATTTGACGATCCGGAGTTCTTCTAGAAAAGCAGATATTCTGATTGTTAGTTTTATTCGTTAACGTATGTGCTAGAATTCAAACATGAATTTTAGTAAAATATTGAGTGCCATTTACGTGAGAAAAGACAACATATTGTTTGTCAACATACGTTTGTGAATTGCAACATATCGAATATAAAATCAGAATTTCGAGCAAAAATCTGAATGAGAATTTGAATTCGCAAATGTAATGAATAAATTCTTGAATAGGAACCAATATTGGATTTAAAAATTTAAAAAATAGAATTAAAATTACAAACTTGATTTGAACAACATCTTGTGTTTAATATGAATTAAAAGCTAATCGTAGTTTTCAGCAGACTTTGAATTCCAATCTTTGAATAAAAATTCCAACCAGGGCTTGATCAAATATTGAGTTGATTTAAAAAACTTTCGGCTTTAAATATGAACAGATACAATTTTAATTGAGTTACAATTCGAACCAGGACACCTTTCAACATTTTGAGAGAAATTTAAAATCGAAATTAAAAGAATGGTTCTGGATTAAACTACATTTTGTGTTAATTGGCTTAAAAATTGATTTGGAAATTCTACTTGCTTTTGAGACAAAATTTGAGTGTAAATTTGGTGTTCTAAACTATAGATTTAAACATAATTTTAATTGCAATTAGGTAAGAATTGAGTTGTAATACGAGATTTGATCTCAAAGAACCAACAAAATTTCCTTAAAATTTAGTTTAATAATTTGTATCGGAAATTTTGAGTGAAATTTGAATTCCAAACCAAATAAAATCTTTGGTGAAATTATATATAGGAATTGGGTTACAACTCGAATTTTGATTTCAAAAAATTTTGAGAGAAATATCAGTTTACATTGCACAATAGATTTACTGAGTGGATTTTCAATTAGAAAACAAAAAAAGTGAGAGCAAATTATGTAGAGCAAAGAATAAATATGTCAAGGGAGAACTAGACTGAATTAGACTGAAAAAAATAATGTTTTATATAGATTCGAATAAAACCTTAGATACATACAGAATAAAATTGGATTACAATTCCAACTGGAATGATTCAACTTTGAGTGACATTTTTAACCCGAAATTGAGCTAAACTTCCAAACTGTACTTGACTGTGAAGTGAATACTTGAGTGAAATTTAAAGTTATAATAAATATTTGGGTATTCTGCTAATTGATTATTGTAGTTTTCCACTTTTGTGCTCCGATTGCTGTTCTAAATACCTCTAATGATAGGCCTCAGGACCTGCATATTTTATGCCAACGAGTATTTAGGTTCCTTGATTCCATTGAAAATCATCTTACTACATCAGCCGATTCAGAGCCATAAAAATCGAAAATATGCAATTATTGTGCTCCGATTTCTGTTCTTGATACATTTAATGACATGTTTTGGGACCTGTAACTGCTGTGGTAACGCGTATTTAGATTCCATAAACATTTCCGTACATTTCAAAGAAAATTCGATTTGATGAAAATCACCTTAGATAGATCAGACGATCAAGAGCTATAAAAATTCAAAATCTGCAATTGTACTCCGATTGCTGTTCTTGATACCTTTAATGACAGGTTTTGGGACCTGTAACTGCTGTGCCAACGCGTAGTTAGATTCCATAATTATTTCCGTACATTTCATAGAAAATTCGATTTGATGAAAATCACCTTACTATAGATCAGATGATCCAGAGCTATAAAAATCCAAAATCTGCAATTGTGCTCCGATTGCTGTTCTTAATACATCTAATGATAGGCCTCAGGACCTGTACATTTCATGCCAACAAGTATTTAGGTTCATTGATTTCATTGAAAATCACCTTACTATACATCAGCCGATTCAGAGCTATAAAAATCTAAAATCTGCAATTGTGCTCCGATTTCTGTTCTTGATACCCTTAATGATAGGCCTCAGGACCTGTAAATTTTGTGCTAACAAGTATTTAGGTTCATTGATTCCATTGAAAATCTCCTTACTATTTGTCAGCCGATAAGGGACAAATCCAAAATCTGCAATTGTGCTCCGATTTCTGTCCTTGATACCTTTAATGGCAGGTCTCGTGACCTGTAACTGCTATGCTAACGCGTATTTAGATTCCATAAATATTTCCGTACATTTCTTAGAAAATTCGATTTGATGAAAATCACCTTACTATAGATCAGACGATACCTCTAATGATAAGCCTCAGGACCTGTAAATTTTATGCCAACGAGTATTTAGGTTCATTGATTCCATTGAAAATGGATTTACTATTTGTCAGCCGATTCAGAGCAATAAAAATCCAAAATCTGCAATTGTGCTCCGATTTCTGTTCTTGTTACCGTTAAAGATAGGCCTCAGGACCTGTAACTGCTGTGCTAACGCGTATTAGGATTCCATAAATATTTCCGTACATTTCTTAGAAAATTAGATTTGATGAAAATAACCTTACTATAGATCAGACGATCCAGAGCTATAACTGCTGTGATCTGTAACTGCTGTGCCAATGCGTATTTAGATAGCCAATGCTAATTATTGTTGGTTTGTACACTGTTGTGACGTACTTCCGGTTTTTAACGCAAATAATAGGAAAATGAATGTACATCAATATTCCAAGTTTCTAAATTTTTTTGGGATTCTTAGCGTTGTGGCAGCTTTATCATAGTGCTTTATCCTTTCCCTCCTTTTATCCCCCGTTATTGCCATTGGCGCATTTATGCTTATCATATTTTTATTTTATAATAATACAAACATTTATAAATTTGACGCCAAAGAATAAATATATGTTCCAAATGAGTATTTTTGACAAATTTTGATAATAAATAGAGCAATAAAACTTCGATTAGAAAAAAAATAGTCAACTGGACAATGCGGCATTTATTTACACATCCAGAGACACAGAATATATCACTTGAAGTTGAACAAAATGATAAATGGAATTTTGCCCAACTGCATTCGACAGAGAGGAAATTTATTAAGAGACCAAAGAGAAAAATTAGCTTGAATTCTAAACATTCACAGCACAGAGATACAATGAATTTGAGTGAAATTTTAAGTAGAAATTGTCTTATTGATTTTGCATTTGGGAAACACATTTTGAAAACATTTTTAGCAAAATATTTAATACGCTTTATGTGACTGAGCTTAAATTCTAAATACGATGTCAACAAATTTTATTGTTGAAAATCTGAATGAATTTTATTTTATAATTCAAGCATTTCAATTTTATACCATAAGGACGTTCGAAAAGTCCTTTGCATGATGCAGGTTTATCTGCAGGCAGGCGATGTATGCGTTCATTTTTCCGAGGGCCTCTTAAGAAGGCCCTGCTCAGCCTCCTTTTCCGCACCACCACTACCCGCATGCGTTCTTTGTCCGGACGATGGCTGACCAATGTCCTCCATCACCGTTCTGCTGGTCCCCGCTGCCTGAGAGCCCCTAGGCCTCAACAGTGGCTTGCGCGAGGCCTTCCCCCATGGAACTCTTGACGACTTCCTCTCTCTTTCGCGCCTTCTCCTCACCTGTCCCTGACTTACTCAGTAGCTAGTTATTACTAATTTACCTTTCTGCAGGCAGAACATTTTTTTTTTTTGTTGCTCCCACGCATTTAAATCTGCTATCCAATTATCTGATATAATGTACAAAACTTTCAAACTCTTATCCATTTGGAAAACTTTCTCACTACTATTAAAATGGTGAACAAAAATTTAAGGAACTGTATTTTCAGGCTCAACCATTCCAACCGTTTCAATTAATTTGGAAAAAATTTGACTTCGAACAGTTAACATTTATTTTAAATAAATAATTTGTTTGAATTAAGTATTACAATGTAATCTGCCTTCATTTTATATTATTTGATTATTCAATTAACTTTAGACATATCACTTCGTACAATAATCATATCAATCCAATCCATTTAAATAATTGAAGTTTAATCAGCAGAAAATAAAATTTTCGATCGAACAAAAAATTAACATTCGAATATATGGTAGATTTCGAGAAAATTCCGGTTGTTAGCAAAAATCAATAAACCAAAATATATGATTCTAATATTTAATCTAATTTTATTTTTTGGTTTGGTACATACTCGTACATTATACGCATTTTCTGTTTCGTTATACTGATAACCAATAAAATTATTCAATATAGCCTACAATGCGGCTTGATATCATTTTTTTTTTTGGTGGTTATGAATTTGATTAAATAAAATGTTCACGTCAAAAAATTGTAGTCATGGATATTAAAGTGGTGCAAAAATTCCAAGAACTAACTAACTCCCGGTCAACAGTTGCGGAAAATTTTTATTTAACCATCTATACATTCAACTAAACCGCACATTGATAACCGAAAATTTTTTGCACGTTTACATTTTTTGTTTTGTCACAATTTTATCTTATCCAGATTTCATTTTTTTTGTTTTTTTTTTCTTAAAGGTTCATAAAGTTTTCTTTACTTTTATCTTGCTTTGTATACATTTTTTGTTTTATATATTTGTCTTATCAATTTCCTCGTAGTTTTTGTTTTATTCGGTGTATTTTTGACAAACGTAAAATAAAATAACGGCAGTAGTGTCGCATTTCCAATGGAAATAAACAAAAACACTTTGCGCTTCTTTTCATTCCTAAAGCATACTCGTAAATTGTACTGGTTCTGTTTTTTTTTGTATGCGCTAAATTTTGTTTCTGTCTTCTTCCATGAATTTTCTTGTATTATGCTGGATATCTAAAAATGATATCTAACAAAAAAACACGAGTATAGTAAATAAGAACAACAAGAAGAAAATATTTCTAAATAAAATCCAAAATCATCTTCAAAGTTTTCAAATAATTTTAGAATAGAAAATGAGATACAATTTCTATAGAAAATTTGTCCTCTGGGTGTTATTATTTCATTGCGACATTTTTGTTTGTTGTGTTGCGTGAGATTAAAATCTCGAATGATTTTAGTGTTGTTGTATTGTTAAACAAAATAAGAAAAGATAACAATAACTGTTTTTTTGAATAATTTGGTTGACAGTAATTATTTTTAAGTAAATGAGTTTCCTTCCGCTGGATTCCCTATAACAAGGGTGAAGGTGTCAAACGACTATTGTTTTTGTTAAATAAGGCAATTTAACTGAAATTTATAGTAGTTCAGTTTAAGATTGCGTAACTGTCAAATCTGAATTTCGATATAACTACAAACAATGTACTTTTTGTAAAATACTATTTTAAAGAGAATTATTGAGAAATCAAACCTTGATAAATCATAGCTTTTTGTATCAGGTTCAGAAACTGATTTAATAGTGCAAAAATAATTTTTGGGGTGGTTTCAAAAAGCCAACATTTTGTACTGACCCTTTTCTCAACATAAAATAATTTAAATCAAATTTTTTACCTTATTTGGCACTATTCTTCGGAGCAGGATAGGTATAATTTTAATTTTTTTTAACTTTTTGTTGAAAAAAAATTGTTGTTTTCTGAAAATGCCATGTTTGGTGATTTTTGACACAAGGGGTCACCAGTTTTTTAATTTTTTCTGAAAGCATTTAGCTTAAAATCAAATAACAAAATAAATAATGGGTTATGTGTCGTTTATAAAATATGATTTTTTGAATATATCTATATATGAATATATTGAACAATTATATCAAAAAACTCCAATTTAATTTTTCCCAGGGCAGTTTAAGTAATTATATAATTGTTGGATTGATAATAAAATAGATTATCAAAACAAGGGCACACACCCCTACTTCCCGTTCACATTCACCTTCACTCTTCCCAGTTAAAAATAATAAAGGTCCTGCGCCTGCCTTTACTGCTTGAAGTCACGTCCGTGAACTAATATTCCAATGATAATCAAGATCTATTCTAATGTGATTTTGTCTTAACTTAATTAACAACTTTAATCACTTTTTAAACTAGAACTAAGGCTAAAAATTGATTAATTCTTGAATTTATTCTCATGCGATATTAGTTACAATCAAAAACGACAATAATTACTTATATTACTTAAGCAAACCCAAAAATTATTTTAAATTTAATTCTCTGAAACAAACTATGAATATAGTTCAATAGAAATCAGTCTGCAAGAGAAATTCACAACACTCAATAAATTACCTTAAGTAATCCAACCAATGATTGATGCAGTTTTTTTCACGTCATTTGGAACTAGTCATTCCACTTTCAATCGTATAAAGTCAGTTCAAAAGCGGCAATTTAGAATGTTAGCAACCAAAAATTAAAATTTATTAAAATTAATTAAAATCAATGATCATAATTACAATATTATAATAACCGATTATCTGCCTAAAAATAAGCGTGGATTTGATGGATATCTACTACATATCAGAATTGCCGTGGTCTAATATCTAAAATTTTGTACTTTAAGCTTAATGCTTTGGCGTGTAACTTCGATTTACTATGTTTAGCAGAAGCTTGGTTCAATGATTCCATTCAAAAATTATGAATTTATTGACGATCGGTATTATATTATCCGGAGAGATAGAAATTTTGATAATAATGATAAGGCTGATGGTGGCGGTGTGGCTATTCTCATTAAAAAGTCTATTATGATTTCTGAGTTGAGCGGTATTGATGATACTTTTGAAAATATTTGGATCCACATGAAAACTGAAGATGATAAAGTATTAATTATATGGTTGGTACATTTTCCCTCGAAATCGAACTTTACAGGATTCGAGCATTATAAAAAAATTGTTAATCGGCTTTCCGACATGATTTTTGTTTCTGGTGACTTCAACCTCCCTAGTATCCCTTGGAAAGTAAATTCTAATTATGTTTTACCAATTCTTTCATTTGGGCAAAGTGCGAATCTCTTGTTGGAGACAGTAAGGCTCACAGGGTTATGTCAGCACAAGCTAATCAAAAATGCTAGTGATAGAGGTAACTACCCATTGTCTAAAATAGACAGTTACCACCCTCTGCTTCATATAACAGATAAACTTAACTTGTTAAGCTATTTACCGTACCAACAAATAATTGTGCACAATCTAAGAACAATTGGCTACACTATAATCAGAAGGGAGCTTGAAACACTTAACTAGAATAGTGTGTTTTTAAATTGTAAGGTTGATAAGGCAGTTGATACATTTTACGAAATACTCTACAGTTTTGAAGCTTATTCTAAATTTCCTTCCTGGTATTCTTATAAACTGACCAAATTGATTTATTTAAAGAGTAAATATCATAATCGTTACCGTAAATAAAAAAGTGCTAATGACTATGTTAGTTTTTCCAATCCTAGAAAGTGTGTTAAAATCGAAATTCGTTTAGTCATGTTAAGTATAGTGTGAGAAACATAAAGAAAACTCCAAAGTTACTTTAGACATATTCACAATCAATTACTATTACGTCGCTCTATCCCTCATGTATGAGACTAGGTGATGTTGAAGGAACTAAATTGTATCAAATAAGCAATTTGTTTGCTGGTTATTTTGAATCTGTGTATCTTGAAGAATCAAATTATAAGGTAGTTGAAGCTAAGCGTACAAAGTCCGTTAGAAATCGTATTATCGATTTAATTTCTAAATCTCATGTTTTTAGAGTTTTAACGAACTATTTCATTTTCCGTTTAAAGACACATTGACTGATCATACTGTTAACCCTCATATTTAACTTATCATTGAATGAGGGTGTATTTCCTTCTTATCGAAAGAAAGCTTATTTAGTACCAGTTTTCAAAAATAATGATGCGTGGGACATACAGAATTATCGTCCTATTTCTATTTTAAATAATTTTAGCAACATTTTTTAAAAACTGGTCTACAAAATTATTTTCAACGAGCTGAAAAGCTTAATTAACCCCTCACAGCAAGGGTTTTTTCCGAAACGTTCTACCACAACAAACTTGATGGACTTTTCAAGTTTTATTTTTAATCAAGTTGATAGAGATGATCAAGTTGACTTCGAAAAAGCTTTTGATACGGTTTCGCACAGTATTCTATTGAAAAAATGTGGTAATGTAGGGGTATCTACACAAATTCTTAATTGGTTAGAATCATATCTGTCAGCGCGAATACAACAGGTGCAATTTAATGGATTTTTGTTTAAAACCATTGTGGCTAAGTCTGGTATGCCTCAGGGAAAGGAAGGAGGTTTCACATAAGGTGACCAGAACTTCGATCTTCGTTAATTCAATTCAAAAATCATTTTAAAATCCAATTTCCAACCCACATGTGAACTTTCATTAAATTCCGTTGAAAAACAGGCCAGTTTCATCATACTTGGCCATATTACAGAACTTTATCCAAAAATCATTTTAAAATGCCATTTCTAGCACAATTCAAATTTCATCATAATTGGTTGAGAAATAGGCAAATTCTATCATAATTAGCTATATTTCAGAACTTTATCCAAAAAAAAATTAGAATCCCATTTCCAACGCACAAGCCGAATTTCATCATTATTGGTTGAGAAATAGGCAAGTTCCATCGTACTTGTCCATATTCCAGAACGTCTTCCAAAAATCATTTTAGAATCACATTTCCAATGCACAAGCCAAATTTCCAAAAATCATTCCCTCACACTTGGCCATATTCCAGAACTTAATCTAAAAATCAAACACATATGTTGTACATATATACAAACACTCACTTATATAGATTGCTCAACTGCTCACTAAACACTAATCCAACCCCTCTACCCAAACGCAAGCTCTCTTTCAATTCAATCCTCAAACCATCATATATAAAACTTAGCCAACTGTTCACTATATCTTTATCCAACATCAACTTAAGCCCAACTCAACTTCAACTCAATCCGCAAATTAACCGCTGACTTAACTTTCAATTAAACCCCAAGCTCAATGCCCAACTCAATATTCAAGCCAGCATACACAAAAAATTGGTAAATATTTCTATATCCAGGTATTTTGGGTCAATTCGTATGGCAGGTACCCGACCCTCTTGACAAACAGATTCCAAAAGCTTTTCAAAACTCGGCCGTGACTATAGGAACAGATTGACAAAAAAAAAATTCTAAATCGAACAAGCCGTTCTAGATACCACGGGTAGAGAGAGACCAACAAACATCCAGACATCAAGACAGACGAACGGATATTTATGTTTTTTGCTTGTTTAGACTCAGGGACTTTCAAAACGTCGAGGAAAGTGGTTTTGAACCAACAAAATGTTTGATCATTTTTGACAGGATTTCAATACTTTGGTCTTTTTAGACTGAACTAAAATGTGTTGTGGTGTCGTATACTAGAAAAATAAATCAAATTATGTTTTCATATAAGCTTACAGAGTAGGTTTTGGATAGAGTTAATGAGATTACTGACTTAGGCATAGTTTTGATTCTATAAACTAAAATTTGATGATCACAGTAGTGCTGCTTGTTCTAAAGCGCTTAAAATGCTTCGGTTTATTTTCTGTCGGGGAAAGGATTCTAGGGATCCTGCTGTTTTTTCTATTTTTTTAAAGTTTATACCGCAGCTATCTGGAATACGGCTGTCAGATATGGAATCCGTATTATGAAGTTTATAAGGCGCAAATTGAGAGTTTAACATAAATTTACCATCTTCTTAATATACAAGTGTGTTCCATTTAGTAATCGCATTTTGATTTACAGTCACTCGAAACCAGAAGATTTTTACTTGATGAGATATTTCTCTATAAATTGATGAATAATTTATGTGAAGCGTGATCACTGTCATGCCTAAATTTCTATGTACATTCTTATAGAATTAGAGGTGAGAGATTATTTTTCCCTTTTTTGGTAGAACAAATCTTGACTTTGCAAATCCCTTATTGAGGCTGCAAATAAATTACAACGAGTATTTTGGAAATTACGACCTCTTTAAATTTTCTTTTAATTGTTTTAGATTGGCTGTATTCCAGGCATTAAGCTGATTAAGGCATTGAGAGTATAATTTCCGTATCTCATTTTATAGATAGTATAAATAATATGTTTCATATTTGAATTACCAGTTGCACAATCCTTTAAAAATTTTACAAATTTAAATCTTAAAAAGTTCATTTCTGTTGCATCAAGTGGCTGTACGATTTCTGATTTTTCATTTTATAAGTTATTTAACATAACAACGGCATAGTTCTAAATAGCACAAAAACCTTAAATTTCACATATTTGTGAACATATCGCTCATACACGAGAAAAGTGACACATCTCAAAATATCAAGTTTCATAGAAAATAAGATTTAAGTTATGCACTAAAATATAACATTTTTTGTATATTTTCCTTAAAGAGCTATTATAGAACTATGACCAAACGGTAGCTCAGGATAAGGATTCAAAGTTTTAGTATTGCGAAAAATTATTCATTCTAGTAAAACTGGAATCTGAAGAGATGTGTCACTTTACTAATAAAAACTTCTCCTAGTTTTGCAAGATTAAGTCACTATGGTAAATAAGTTTGTCATATTTCATTTTATTTCATGTGCGGAACCACCTTTGCCTCATGATGTTCAAAAGCCGGAGTTATCTCATTTTTATTACCTTCTATCATATTAACCACTTCAGTCTTATTATATTCCATGGCTGGAGCCACTTCAGTCTTATAATATTTCATGGCTGGAGCCACCTCAGTCTCATTTTTCTTCAGGGCATACACCACATTTTCATTTTCATCCTTAGTCTCATATTACGTAGCCGGGGACACCTCAACCCCAATATCTTTCATGGCAGAATCTCTATCACTTAAGGCCTGCCAAATTTTCTTTCTGTTCCCTATAACAAATAAAGTAACATTCAATATATTCACCATGCAAATAAATATTTATCATGAAGACAGAACAATAAATAAATTCGGTGTGACAATACCTGCTACATTAACTACACCAATGGCTTGGATTTTGCTTAGCTTCAAAATAAGTTTAGTACGATTTGACATCATTTTAAAAGGGCTATAAATTAAAAAAAACTACTTTATACCTAATTAGCTGGGTTTATAATTGCGGAAACTGTCACATACACTTTTATCAAAAACAAAAAAAAAAAAAAAAATACCGGTTAAGAAAAAAATTAACTAAACTGACACATTATAAGTTCTGACACTATTCTAAAAAATAACTTGATTTTTTATCCACCAGCAAAAACACTTAACAGTCACATTTCAGAAACATCACTTTGTCATGAAAAAAAAATGCTTAACGAATTATTTGTTAGTATGAAATTGTGTTTCAAGTAGAAATGTGACGTTTTTCTATATAATCAAAGAACTTATCTCTTGTGCTGCACGTGTTCAACTGAATTAAGTCATTATAATAAAATAAAAAAGTGGCCGTCATAGCGTAACGGAAAAGCGACACATTTGCCATCTCTCGGAAATAGGCATTAGCACAAATACCTATGACGATTTGGTAAATAACACTTTGTGCGTTTTCAATCACATTTATTACTAAAACAGGAAACTAGAAAATTTGGAGGTGTGTCACTTTTCTCGTGTATGAGCGATATATTATGGGAGTAAGCATGAGAAAGGCATATAGCATGCTAATTAAATGTTCCAACCAATACCTCAATATACCGTAACTCTAAGAGGCATTGATTCGACTGTTCATAGAATAATATTGTTGCTGTATTGCCATGTAAAATGTGTGTTGATTTATTTTCCGAGGCTGCGGTCGAACTCTCGGGTAAATCATTTACCACAGTAAATGTAGATTTTTAGTGTTCGTTTTTTTTTTTAAATTTAGCATTTTTTTTCTATTTTATGCTCGTTCATTTATTATAACAATAAAGAATAAATTATCGAAACGTGAAACATTTATAATTTTTAATTTCGTTTAGTGTCCATAAAAAGAAGGTAAATGCATTTACCGAATTTAGCCGATTTACCTAGGAGTTCGACGGTAGTCCGAATATAACAATTTATGTTACACGACTGTCACAGAATTTCGTTTCAAATTTTATTTTTATTTTTTTTTTTTCGAATCATACCCTGCCCAAAAAAGTTTCACTTCAATAACGAATTGTTATTTAAATTATTTAATAATACAATATCCAGGAACTTAAGGTTAGATATCGATTTAAGCATCAGTCGCTTAGACTGAGCTTTCACCGAGTTTTAAAATTTCTTTCTTGAAAACACTCAACAGGTTCCATATGTAAAAATCTTTCTCGAAAAAAATTTAATGTGTGGTTGAAAATTATGATATTAAAATTGTAGGCCATTAAATTACGATCCATTTTGGTGTATAAATTGAAATGGGAAAGAATATGTACGACAGATGGAGTACTTTTTTTATAAAACAAGTGTATCATCATGTTCACGATTCCATTTTTGACTTTAAAAATTCGTGTAGGATCATTACAAATCATTGATCTGATCTTTAGATGAAATCTTGATAAACGTTTAATTTGAGAAAATATTTATATATACAAAAATCGTATTTGAAACATAAATTTATTAAATGTTGAAGACGATTCCAAATGTTTGTTACACTATTACGATAACATTCTTCTAAATTAGTGAACATTTGTAAAGCCTTTATTTTTTTACATAAATATTCAGTAAAAATATGATTTTAAAATTAGCAAAAATGGTGCAGTTTTGCAACTTGGTACAAATCTAGTTAGTCCCTTAAATATAGCACAAAACAAAATTTTTAGAGCCCAATTGGTAAAAATTTGGTAAAAAAACCCATTTTTAAATATACTTATATGGGAGAGGAGTAGTCCATTTCAATTAATTTTTTATTTTTTTTCGAATATTGGTAAAATCATGTATAAGACTTAAACGGGTAAAATCGAGCAACGAAAAAGAAATTTGAAAACCGTAGTAGTTAATTTTATTTAAAGACTGGCCCTCTATTAACTCCTTTAATATGTCGTATCGAACACAAACTTTTTATCACGAATGTAGATAATAGTAACTTAAAAATGCATAACTCTCACCATTTTAATCGTAAATTATTGTTTAACAGTTAGAACTTCTACTTGAAGACCTTTCTGATTGCTATTTTAGATTTTTAGTTGAATTAAAAATTACATTTGTTGCCACCTTTAGCCTTATACAGAGGACGCCCGGACAACGATTGGATGTTAAACTTTTTTTGTGTTTTGGTTGAGATTTAAAGGAGATGTGTGCGAAGTTTCAGAACTGCATGATATTTTTTTTATAATGACTTTTAGGATTTTTTTGGCTGGACTATTTGGAAAATCTTCTCTTTAGGATTGTAATTCACCCTGGTGATTATAGAATAAAACCATAAAAATGAAAGCTGTCAAACAAAAGATAGTACGCTATTTTCAAAATCAAAATTCATAATCAAAATTTGACACAAAATTAGTTTCAATTAATCAGAAAACCTAATGAAATTAGGAATAAATTATTTTTAGTGTTTCTTCGTATCCCAGAAAATTAATGTCCTATATGTATTTAATTTATTTCTTTGTTTGTCCGAGAAGTTCCCAGTGGGTTTTTTTTTCCAACGAGTGGATATCAAGGATCGGCGAACAAAACATAAGGAGGTTTGGAAAATTTTTAAAAAGCGAAGATGAAAAATAAAGGAAGACGGTCGAGTCAGAACGAAAAAAAATAAAAGGTGTGTGTTGAAAAAGTGAAAAAAAAAAAAAAAATTAAAAAGGCTAGAGAAAATAGTTCCCGATTACCGGAGAATTGTCCAATAATCAATAAAAATAGGGTCAAGAACCTTAAGGTAAACCTAAGTGCCAACAAATAAAACATGAAAACTAATATGTTGTGTAAATAGTGTAAATTTAAAGGTGATAAAATATCTATATAAAAAAAATTTCAATAAAAAATAAAAAAAGGACATTACGGGTACATGAACCGTATGTAATATAAAAAAAAATAGTCCAGTATATTGGGGTCCAAGACCCTTAATAGGATAAGGCAAAAACAAAAAAAAATATTTATATCTTGTGTCGTGGTGCTCGGGTAATATCATAGTTACCTCGTTAACAAGGGAGCTACCCGTCGACTCCCATTGGGAGATACACTCATTATACAACCCAGAGGGTGCAACCAAAGGCCCTCCGAGCGGGAGTGTAAGCGGACAAAAAGGACCGCTGGAGCGGGGCGTGGTCTGTATGTTGTGTGCGGAATTGACTGACGTTGGAAGGAGTGTCCCTGCAACAAAAAAAAAAAAAAAAAATATGATTTATTGAACCAGCGTTGTAAGGGAACCCCAACATCAAAATTCCAGCCACCCCCTTAAGGGGATATTTAAATCAGAACATATTTTTTTGTCTATACAGGTACCGGATCCAACAAAGCGCTTTGGAGAGGATCCGGAACCAAACCATAAGTTTGAACAGTGTTTTTAGTTTGGTTTTTTCAGGTCCTTGCTATTATTATATATATATATATATATATATATATATATATATATATATATATATATATATATATATATATATATATATATATATATATATATATATATATATATATTTCTTTGTTTGTACTTTTTTGTTTTCTTTTATTTTTTTTGTTGTTAATACCCCTAATAATATTAGAGAGGTGTTTAATTCCGTCCCGCAACACATATACTGGGAACCTGTGTGGAGGTAGATTGGATCCGTTAATTGGATGTTTCTCTGACAAAACATTTTTAAATTTTTTATTTTGAAGTTTTATTGTAAAACGATGAAATTCTGCATCAAACATCCAAAACTATGGTGATTCACACACGGAATATTATCCAAATCAAAATATTACGAATCATGATCGTCCTGCCACTGATGGTCGACCCGTTATGTGTGAAAAATCCCTGTGAAGTTGTACCATTCTTGGGCAGTAATGAATGTTGTATAATTAAACCATCCATCACTTTTGGCACTCTATGTTGTGAATGAGCTTATGCTCAAAATGGAGAGCACCAAAAGTTAAATAAATTTATATGTACATCAAATAAATAAAGATCCGTGTGCGGAGTAAATCCTCTGCCCGTGTTATTTTTTTTTTTGTGTTTTTTTTTGGATATTGAATTGTAAATTAATTCAACTATGTTTATCCTAAAAATGGTGTTGAAAGTTAATTAGGAACTTTTATTTACTGAGGGATGATCTGAGGATTGAGGTATGGTCTACTGTTTTGGTGATACGTATGGAGCGGAGCGGATTTAGGGGAACAGGCAATTCCACCATGGGGCGCTCGATATGATTCCCTGGCCTCCCTATCTGAGAGTATCTTTAAATTTATATTGTGTTTTTTTTCTAGTCTTTTTATCGCTTTGTCCTCGTGGTTACTGCTAAAAGTGTCTATATTATAATTTGTTGTCCGGCTACATCATTAAGGGGTGCTCCAGCGGATTCCGGCGCTAGCGTCGTGACTGTGCTGGACCGTTCATCCTCATTGTCCCTTGCACGCTGAGCGAGGCACCAGGATACCAGCCATTTCCACCAAGTGGTGTTGATTGTGGCAGTTCCTCGTCTCGGCGCTCGGTAGGGCATCACTTAGCCTCTTCATTCCAATTCCGTTTTCTTCTGTCGAGGTCCCCCATTGTTGGCAGGAAATTTAATATTACATTTTTTTTCTGCCAATACATGTGCGGTACACTCTTTGTCCTTTTCTAATCCTTGTCTTTCATGCGGTCAATTTTATGACGAATTTATGTCCGGAAACCCTACGCCCCACCCTGAGCTTAGACCGCCAGTGATACCGCACCGGATCTCTAAATTCGTGTTCTGATAACGGAATCATGGTCCCTTATCCTCGGAGGATAAGTCGATACCTTGACAAAAATAAATTTTCGTTACAACTGCAAACCTAAAATATTTTTAATTTTGAGCCTCCGTGCTATGGTATATTGTCAATTTATGTATGATTTCGGAACTCCAAATATTAGCGTGATATTTTTTCGTAGAAGCTAGGAACTCTATACAAAAACACGTTGCGTAAATGTTGTCGAAATACGTTGTCTAAATTCGTCTATACGTTGTCTATATGTTGTCTAAATTTCCTACGTTGAAAACTATTTTCTACGCTATTGTCGATATTTCCATGTAGACAATCTCCAAATATGCGTAGATGCACAACACTTATTCACTAGCGCACGCTCAAAAAACATATATGGTAAGAGATTATCTGTTAAATGATACCAGGGGATCATTTCTCGATTCCATTAAGTCTTCTCATTTATAACATTTCACGCAACGACAATAAGCGATTCTCGATGTCCAAATGAAAAAGAATCGTAGAAAAAAAGTCGCTTTCGTAGTAAGCTACGCTGCAAACAGACATTTTATCGGGTTTCATATAAATTTCCAATCGGTTTAAATATCAGCTAAATATTTCATAAAGTAGATTTAGTAAATGAGTTTTCATCATTGCCTGTCAAAACCTAAAACAAATTATTAAAAATGACCACATTATTTTTAAAACTTAACTAAATGAATTATTTTAAAATAAATTTACTTATTAGTTAAGTTTAAAGTGGATCATATTATAGTTTCAATGTGCATTTAATGGTAAAATTACAAATTTAGTTTTTATAAAATTTTATTTCCATATTTATAATGTTCTCACCGCCAAAATAGTCGGGTGAACATTTCCACGTCAGCTTTTCCTTCTCAATGAACATGAATCGAAAATGTGTATTTCTCACTGAAAATACATTTTTGCGGAACCAAAATTTACCCCCTGAGTAGTGTAGTGATTGTTTTGCAATTCAATAATTTTGCGTCTAATTTGGTCAAATGATAATATACAAAAAAAGGATTGAAACATTTAATTCTAGTACAACACTTTGCGTTCGCTACATCGCTTTAATTTTTGTTGAGCAATAACAATACAGTTTATCTTAGTCGGTCAACCCGATAATATATACAAAATACTGCGTGATGAAGATGAACACATCTATGACTACCTGTTGAGAGTGCGGAATCTATGGGCCGACCAAACTTCCATGTCAGCACTGTAGGTGGCATGAAGCAATACAATATGCAGGTGGTTCAAACAAAAACAAGTCTATAGCGGTACGTCCTCAAGTTGGTACTGCGTAAGGCAGAACGTTAAAAGCACCAGAAAAAATTTAAAAAAATAAAAAATACTAAACCACAATAAAACATAGTAATAATAAAATAATAATACTAAGTATTTACAATTAAATAAAGTTTAAATTCAGATGAAATTAATTATAAAGTTTGTGAATAAAAAATAATTGCAAATATGTTTTATTTCAAGATGCATAACGGTAAGCAGACCACTACATCAGTATCGTTATGTTTATTTTGAACATGGGTCTGAACATCTTTGCGTGCGCAGATAATTTTCTACAAGAAACTAAATTAAATTAAACCAAATTAAATGTTAAATGTTTTTTTTTTATAAAAATGACAATGAAATTAAGCACAATTTTTAATTAAACGTTTTTAACTCTGCCATTACTTTCACAATTTATTTTGCAGCTAGCAGAATTTAACATTAATACTAGATTACATACCGAGGCGAAAAGTATTCAGTATTTAGTTTATCGAGAGGCGTAGCCTCGAGTTCAAGTGGTTACTGAATCGAAGACCAATCACCACAAATTGCAGCAGAAAACTAAAGGATTAATTCTGAGATTTTTTTTTTTTTTTAATAATTATTCATATACACTAAAATATAAATTCCCCCATGCCGCTTAGCATTTAACCCTGTGCGGAAGAGGTTCTTAACTGACAAGGCGATAATATAAAATTTTTTGTTTTGTACATTGTAGTTTACGCAGAATAGTTTACATGTAATTTACACAGTGTAGTTTACACAGCGTAAAATAAATTTATGTATCTATACAAAAGAAGGGCATAAAAAGTGAATAAAAGTGAAAGTGAATTAATAATTTATATGAGAATAAAGGCCGCGATGTTCAGAGTTCCAATAACGATATATTAACATTTAACGACGTATTTTTGGATAAGCAATAGAAAATCGGAAGACCAAAATGGAAAGCATCTTCACGATCTCCAAATATTTTGGTTTGAAGATAAAGTAAGGGACATCAAACATTGGTAATTCTGCGAATAGTCTTATTATGTTAATCAGGTTTTTAGTGATGTAAACGTAAATTAGGAATGTAAATTATAAAATGCTTCATTAATTATAATTGATATACAAAAAATAATTGGAGCTGCTCAATGCCAGGATTAATAACACACACCAATAACCATTTATTTGATTACACCCACTTTATAAGAATAAAGTCAATTTGTTTTTATTTAAATGTATCTTTGTACACATTGTGTCCAGAAATCAATAAAATAATTTACTAATTTTATCTTCCAATTATTTAGCTAAAGCATATAAATTTTCCGTTTATTTGATATTTTCTGTATCAATATAATGTCGTTGGAATATAAAAAATAAAAAATAAAACATCAAGAGTAACATAAAAATAGGAATAATAATAGAACACTTCAGTTAGTTGTTACAATGAAGAGTTTTTGTAAATTGGAATTGTATAAAAGACAACCATACTAATTTTATATATAGCCGAAGGCAACAATACAGAGATTGTTAAAATAAAAAAAGAAAATTACTAACAAGCTTTTCCGTTTTTTTTTTTTGCAATTCGAAAATCGCCTTAATATAGAAACAATACAATAATAGTAATATTACAGTAAAGTATGTATCAGTTATAATATGATAAAGAAGTCGAAGAAGTTTAGTAAACATGCATTTAAGAATATAAATATAGACACAAAATACAACAACTTTACATAATATAAACAGACACACTATTAAGCATCACATCCGTTTTTTATATGTATGTAAAAAAAAAATGTGTTGTGCTTTCATTTTTCTTTTCGTTAGACTGTTGTTGTAAACATATTATAAAAGCTCTATTGTAACAGATACACATTTTATCGTGTGTAGCTTTTTTATGGTCTAACAAATTTAATAAATAAAATAGAATAAAACTTTATGTTTGTATCTTATATGTGTGTGTGTGTGTGTTTGTATTTGTATGTCAGAGCTTTTTGCTTATTTTAATTCAATATTCTTTTGTTTTTTGTAAATTTAGATTTCTAGTTTATATAACTTCAGGTGACATAATAATTATTTTCTTTTCAGCGTTGTATTTTTAAGGTAGGCAGGTATACAAACAAAAATGTTAATTTGTTTACAGTCATTACGTTTATATTTATTTACCGATTTACATAATAAATTTTATGGCTGGACAAGTATTATTGCACGACAATTAAATCTAAGTAATTATTCATGATTTAGGTTTGCAATGTTTATGTACTTGTTTACAATAGAGAATTGAGACAATGACTACCCTTTTCGTTCGGCTTATCGTTGAATAGACATTACATAAATTAGAAGGGGCCGATTCGATTTGCGCGAGAAAAATGATCGAAATAAATATTAATAATAAATCGATAATTCATTTTTATGAGTTTACTATTGCAAAAGTAAAAGGTCTATGATGTAATTACTGGCGAAAAGCCGAGACCACCAACTGATTCATAGACAAATCAAAATCAAAATGCATTCGCAGATCACCTACAACAGCACGCATTATATTTGCCGTCGCCTCCGGGTCCACGCTTATTGAGCGGGTGTTAAAAATTGACCTAGGTATAAGGCAGGTCACGCTAAATGATGGCAAATGGGCCAGATTATGGTGTAAAGTGACCCGTGCACCTTCATTTCTGCGATACTCATGGGAATCTAATGAAAGGAATAAACGAAAATAAATCAAAGAGCACCGGCTCTCCTTAAAAGCCAGTATCAGCGAAGGGAGGTACCTCGAACCAGACGGGTGGGGCCCCGAAGGGTGCAAAGGTGGTTGACTCTAGGGCACTAGTCCCGAGGGTTAGCGGTACTATCGCAGCGCAGGGGAGGTGGACGAGAGAAATTCCTCCGACGAAAAGGCGGTACAGAAATCGCCGCTCGGCATTAAGAATTCTCGAGAAGTGGGCTGCGACCCCCGAGGGGCAGCTCCCGGAAGAAAAGAGAATATCGGTAGCTTGGGCAAGGAGCACTGTGGGCTGCGGAGGCTCGGAAAGGGACCATGTGTTGAAAAGACAGCGGTCCCAGGACAAGGTGTAAGTAGTCAACAGCAAGCGGACCAAGTTGCTGACTGACAAGAAGCCGAGCTCCAACGCAGGGAAAAAGCTGTTCAGCGATGTCATGAGGGAGCATGTGTTGATGCTAACCGTTATTGACAAAAGTCAAGAATATGGGAGAATCAAGGCGGAAAAATGGAGGTTGGTGTATAATGCACTCAACCTCGTCTTTTTAAAAGTACTGGGAGAAAATCCAGGACCATTCACATCCTGAAGAGATGCGGGATGGTATCAAGGGCGTGTAAAGATGACTGCATGCTCGGACTCTAGATCTGTGGATTTTTATAAGAAGGCTATAGCCAAAGTAGGGGAAGTGTGGCCAGGCGCAAAGCTTCCGGCAGTTAGCCGAAAGGAAATTCCCAGCAGGCCAAGGGCACGTGTCTGGCTTCCATCCGAACCGGCTAGCCCTGACGAGGCTTTGAAAATTATTCAGGCCAGTAACCCGAATCTTCCGACCGGAAATTGGAAGATCGTGAAGCAGGAGGAGGCGAAGGGGGCTCGAAATTATCAATTATGGTAATAATAAGGAGTCCGTTGCCCTCCTGCACAAAACGAAGTGAGTAATTCACTTCGGATTCGGGTGAATTACTCTCAACGTTTATAAAAAGGATGGGGGCGGAAGTGCGTACGAGAGGCCAACCGGAGGATGGTGGCAACCCGGCAAGGCATGAAAGGGTACCAGCAGCATGAAGGGAAAAGCTGAGGGTAGGAGAGAGTGAATCCGGCGACCTCATTCTGGTAAGGATTTATTTGGAATATGAGGAGGACACATAAGCGAAGGAGCTGATGTACCGATCGAGGAGGATGCCAGCAGCCCGGGCACTGACAAGTCCTTTACAGAGGGTATGAGGGTTAGCGAGACGGACGAATCCGGCGCATCCCAAAATAGCGGGAAATAATATTCCTGCGGTAGCAGGAATATACTATAGAGGTTGGTAGAGGTTAAAAGGTTATGATTAAGATAACTCAAATTAACCTTTACCATTCTAAGGCTACTTCTGCAGCTCTACTCCTCAGGCTGGCTAGTTCGGGTGAGCATGTGATAATAATCCAAGAACCTCAGGATCTGTGGCCTCAGAACCAAGGGGTACAAAATTATGTCCTCTAGTAAGTCTGGGAAGATTTGATCTTGTGTTCTTGGGAAAAATAATATTAATCTTTTCCTTCTCTCTCAATACAGCAATGGTGACACTACTGCAGTTAGCTTGGAAGTGGGGGCACTTGTTAATTCTGGCTAGTTTCAGCCTACATGGACCGGGAGAAGGAGGTTTCTCCCGATAACCTGGAGGAGCTGATCCGTGAAGCGGCAAAAAACAAAGGTAGATGTGGTAGTTGGAGTTGATGCTAATGCGCATCACACTATCTGGGGAAGCACGGACATTAATGAAAGAGGTGAGTCGCTTTTAGATTATTTGATGAGTACTAACCTTCCAGGTGTCATATTCTTCATATTGTTAAAAATTGGAGGGTGGAAAAGGAACATTTTTTTTCTGATCATCGATATTTAACCTATGGCCTCGATACTCACCATGCTACCCGGGAAGCTGTAACGCATTCTGTGTTACAAGTTTAACATCCCTGTATCTACTATGCAATTTCAATTTGTCTCTTTATCAGATTGTGAATGCTGACCGATCGGTTTCCCCTTATTTGGTTTGGTGTGAGAGTCAAATTTTATTTTTGCGAGGGTAATCGGTGCGAATTAAAAAAAAAGTCAGTTTATGATTTGCTGTGAAATAGACCGGACGATAATAAATTTTATGATGTCGATTTAAAAGTGTCTAAATTTAAATAAAATAAAAGAAAAAAAAATCTAGAATTTTCGAGACGTTCGGATGTTAATTTTTTTTCTTCCTTGTGTCGTGAATATTATAAAAAAAACTAGTACATATCGTAAAGATTAATTCCAAAAACTATCGTGAAAGATAATCTGAAAAAAAAAACTGATTTCGATGATATCTGGATAGTTCATGTGATAATGATAAACCGCAAGTGATTCCAATTTTGAACTGTATAATTGGTGTGGATTTCTTAAGATATAATATAAGATTATGAGTAGTTCTAGTTACCTAAAATACTTTAAATATGCTTAACATTTATTTCTTAAGGATATACATTTAAATGTTATTAACAGAATTACTGTGATTTTTTTTTGTGAGAATTATAATTTTACGTGCAAGGTCATTTAAAATATCGTACCATTTTTCTAATGGAAGTTTTGGAAATTGATAATAAAGAAACATTTTCCTATTTCATGATAAATTATAAGTGAAACCAAATAGTTTCATATAATTCATATTTACGTACGTAATAATCGTAATAATAATTTATAATTAATCAGTTAAGTGAAAGAAAAAAAAATAATAATAATCCAAAAGTCAAGTTGGAATTACATAATAATTGTAGCAAAGACAAGTAAACAAACATAAGTATGCTACATGTTAAGCCAATTTTATTATTATTATTATTGAATGAGTCAACAACAACAACAAAGTTAAAATTAGTGTAATCATTGCATTTTACCACTTACACAAATACATATACGGTTAAGGCCATTGAGGATTCAACGATCATTACATAATATTGGATATACCATCACCATCAAATGTTGTTGAGTACAAATTCATAACTTTATTAATTAAATATATATATTTTTTTTTTGCTACATATTTATTATATTATCCATACTTTTTGCTACATATTTATTATATTATCCATACTTCCGCGTTTGTAATCTACTATTGTCAGATCGTTGAAGGATGAGCTGGCGAATCTTGACTACATTAAACCTACTCCTTCCCTTCAAGGGAATCCTGGAGGGATAGACCGTTACTGTCACGGGTGGCGTTGAGTTGTCACTCATCTCTAAATGAGATGGGTGAGCATTTCAATAACCAGGTAATCTGGGTCCCAGGTCACTCGGGTGTCATGGGTAATTGCAGGGCGAAAAAACTTGCTAGGCACGGAACGACTCTCCAGCTGCAACCGAAAAGGGCAAGTCTGGAGAGACCTATCATAGCGCTGAGGCAAGCACTTGGGAAGCAGGCGCTATCTTTAGCATTGGCTCTCAGAAGGCACAAACACTTGGGTAAGTTCAGGATGGACTGCCTCTCAGATCTTGAAAACAGTAAAGTGCAGGACGTCTTACGCTACATAAGTAACTCGAAATGGTTCTAATAGGGGTAAAAGGGGAGATATTCTGGTGTATCACAATGGACCGTCACTGGTCTAAGTGTGCATTAGAAGCCACTTCAACCTAACCTAACCTAACCTACAACAGCACACGCAGCATGGAAATTATTTCAGAAGTATCATGAAAAGGATAATGCAATGAGTTTAATGGCAATGAGAACTAAATGAAGAAGACAGCTTTTCATCAGCTAACAGATTTAAATAAAGATATATGACAGCGATGATTGGAAAGTCGCAGTTTTAGTGGGTTGCTTTCCAGAATCATACTATATGATGCTTGGAAGGCAGAAAGTAAACGAGGTGCAATTATAGTGCAATCAAAATTAATTGAGAATTTAAGCGATGTTAATTTGAAGATGGCGGTGGAATTGCAAATTAACTGCAAAGGACTGTAAAGACAATAATAGTGGTAATAAAGATTCTGAATGTTTCTTTTATCACAAAAAAGGTTATTTAAAAAGGAATTGTCAAAAATATACATTGTGCAAAAGGCAAACATGGCTGACGAAGGATGGGTAATTGATTCGGGTGCCACCGATTTGTATGTATATTGTTTTCACGAAAGATCATGGGGTGTTTTGAAAAATAATTTGTACGTTTTAAAGGTTTTGAAGCAGTGAAAACTGCGTTTTTGAGTGGCAAAAAAACCTTATTCACGGGGCGAATTGGTATGTCGGCCAGAAGCAGTTTTCCAAAAGAAGCAAATAAATATTCTAAAGAGATTTTGGAGTTGATGACCCAGTGATGTGTGTATACCAATACATATTGAGACTCCACCCAACAAGTGATACTATTACCTACTAGGCACTAGTAGGTAACAATAAATTATCGATGTTGAGGGTTGGATACTAAATCTTACGTTTAGTAATCTTTCTTTTCAAAATCTTACTTTTCCCAAAAATCTTACTTTTGTAACTCGGGCCGGCCGTAGAGGCCAGGAGCATATCATGGTCTATTATGGAATGGGATTTGGGCAGTTAAGATTTCGATACGATCCCGATGTTGATCTTTGTAAAAAGTGCATCGTCTTATGACGTATTTTTTTAGTCAAGGCAGTGAACTTAATGGAGTTTATTAAAATGCCAAGTTAGTTTCTTCACTCCTAAAACACCAACAACAATAACACCACAAGAATTGTATAAATAGCAGATCAGTATAAGACAAAAACTTACAGTGGCTGAGATCGTGGTAAGTATAACATCGTTGTAAATATGCAGTGGTCCCTTTCGAATCATAGAACCCTTTCTGCCATTTGGACCATTTCAGTCCTTTAACCATTTTCGACCTATTTATCTTGGGGGAGGGGGGGGGGGGGGGGGTTAGGGGCAAAGTCATAGATTCATACCTCCTTGCAGTGCTCCCTGGGTCACGCTAAATGAATCAAGCGGTGTAGTGGAGACGAGCAGGAGAAATCCTGTTTATAGTCATGGACACTACATGTCAGGGCGGCAAATGTGTTCAAGGTAGGACTGGATGCCTAAAGATTCTCACCAATACGTGGCCCACACACGTAACAAGCGGGTTAAGCAGCAGGCCAACAACTTGCTCTCATAACAACAATTAAAGTTATGAACCCTAATCAAAGGCCTCGGATTACCATAACGGATTCATCACAAAATCGACCTCGAAAGTTGTACGCGGACAACGCTTTAAAAATGGGAATATGGAACGTGCTTAGCCTCTTGAGACCTGTAGATCCCCAGATCCTTTTGAATCAAGCAAAGAGTTACACATTAGACGTGCTTGCACTACAAGAGCTTAGATGGTCTGGGAGTGGGATCCATGACACCACCAATGGTTACACTCTTCATTACAGCGGCCATCAGAATGGAGGTGAATTTGGAGTTGGCTTCCTTATCCATCAGCGCGCGAAGCATCATATCATCGACTTCCGCCCTATCAACATGCGGATATGCATGGTCAGGCTCCGCACCAAGAAATTTAACATCACGATCGTTAATGTACATGCACCCACCGAAGATAAATCTGATGACATCAAACATCTCTTCTTTGTCGAGCTGGAAGAAGTCATCAATAACATACACCAGCACGACCTTAAAATCATCGTGGGCGACTTTAACGCGAAAATCGGTAGGAGTGCAGAAAATACATCGTACATCGGTCCGACCAGCCTCCACTTAACTAGTAAAACAACGGAAAACGCGTCACCGACCTGGCAATAACGTATAACTTAGTTGTATTAAGTACGTTTTTCCCACACAAGAGAATCCACAAAGTAACGTGGAGATCAAAAGATGGAAGAACGGAAAACCGAATCAATTACGTCATGGTGTCTAAGAGACACTCCACCAGCATATCCGATCTTACAAAGGTGCAGACATGGACAGCGATCATGTACTTGTTACATTTAAGTATAAGTGCAAACTGTCATCTACGTTCAACAGACAAGCAAAAAAGACCGTTCGGTGAAATATTGATGCTTTAAAAGACCAAGCGTCACTGCAGAGTTACCAATCAGCTGTCACTAATTATTTAGACCGGCCCAATAACAACGAAGAAGCTCCTCCTAACATCCAGGAGCAGTGGCACGCTTTACAGTCAGCCATAACCACCGCCGCGCAAAGTTCATAGGTAGAAGGCCTCCGAGGTCCTGCAATGATTAGTTCGATGATCAATGCCGAAGGGTCGTCGAAAATAAACGAAAGCTTTGTGAGAAATGGTTGGCTCGCAACACTAGAAGCACTTTAGCAGAATACCTCCGCGCTAGGAAAGCTACGACTAAATACCTTCGACAAATGAAGCGCGATCATATGAGATCTTGCATCGAAAACATCAGCTTCCAAGCGGAAATAGGAAACTAAAGGGACTGTTTTGCTAAGCCAGAAATATAACTAAAGGCTTCCACCCAAAAAGTACAGCCATCAAAGATAAAAATGGAGAGCTGAGAACAAACGTGGCTGATGTTCTCTCTGTATGGCAAACCTACTTTCAAAATCTGCTAAATCGGAACGACGAAGTGACACCCATTAGAGCAATAGCTCCTCCAGGTGAAGAGGTCTTTGTCGAATATCCCACAGTAGAGGAAGTAGATGCAGCTATTAGTATATTAAAAAATGGAAAGGCACCTGGTCTTGACGGAATCGCCGCAGAATTGATTAAGCTTGGAGGCGCTACTCTTGCAACAAATCTATACGATCTCATCGTCTCTATTTGGGAACAAGAAGAGCTGCCGGAGAATTGGAAGACTGCACTCTTATGTCCGCTGCACAAAAAAAGAGACAATTTTAAATGTGGAAACTATCGTGGTATCGCCCTATTGAGCACTGCTTACAAAGTGTCGGCTAATGTAGTACTTGATAGTCTCATCCCTTTAGCCGAAAACATCATTGGCCAATGTGGTTTTCGTCCCAACCGATCGACCACTGATCAATGATTTACCAAGTAGATGATCTTGAAAAAATGTTGGGAGTACAACATAACCATACATCAGCTGTATATAGTCTTCAGACAGGCATATGACAGTATAAACCGCGAAAACCTATGGGCCGCGCTTATGACTAGGAATTCCAGAGAAACTCGTTTCTCTGTATAAATTAACAACCTCTGGGTCTGTAGGTAGAATCGTAATTAAGGGAGCTGTGTCAGACTCCTTTGAAATAACATCTGGTAGTCGACAAGGAGATGCACTCGCGCCTCTGCTGTTCAACTTGGCGCTTGAATACGTAGTGAGAAAAAGCAACATTGACACTTCGCGCTGTACATTTAATAAATCAGGGCAAATTCTTTGATATGCAGATGACATCGTGCTTCTTGGCCGAAGACCGAGCGATATCAAGGACAGTTTCATACAGCTCGATCGCTGCGCAAGAAGACTTGGTTTGGAGGTAAACAGCAGCAAAACAAAATTGTTATCAACACCCAGGAACATTTCCATGGTAAATCTAGGAATTGGCGACCATAACTTTGATAGCGTCAAAAACTTTAAATACCTCGGGTCAGTTATAACATCGTCGAATGATATGCAGGCAGATATAAAAGCCCGAATCGCTGCCGGACAACGAGTTTTCTACGCCAATCGAAACTATTGCGATCTAAACATCTGTCGCAGTCGTGCAAGCTCGCACTTTATAAAACACTCATAAGACCTGTGCTGGCATTCGGAAGCGAGAGCTGGACCATGACCTCTAACGATTGTAGATTGTTATCTACCTTCGAAAGGAAGGTCATTCGCTCAATCTTTAATTCAATTAAAGACGCGGACAACGAATATCGGATTCGTATGAACCACGAGATAACGCAACTTCTTGGAGGCTGCGATATTATCGGATTCATTAAATCCAATCGAGTTAGATGGCTCGGCCACGTTGCACGATCTCCACAACAACGAATGACCAATAAAGTGTTCATTCAACAACCAGCCGGTGTTCGTCTTAGAGGAAGACCCCGACTGCGCTGGCGTGACGACGTCGAACAAGATCTACATGTATTAGGATTTCGAAACTGGAGGACGAGAGCGATGGATCGAGACGGATGGAGGACCTTAATGCGGGCGGCAAAATCCCTCCATGGGATGTGAAAGCCAGAGCGAGAGAGAGAGATAGTATCATGGGGTTGGGTACTAACGACTATTATGGGTTGGGATTTGAGCAATTAAGATTTCGATACGCTCCCGATGTTGATCTTTCTAAAAAGTGCATCGTCTTATGACGTATTTTTTTAGTCGAGGCAGTGAACTTAATGGAGTTTATTAAAATGCCAAGGTAGTTTCTTCACTTCTAAAATACCAACAACAATAACACTACAAGAATTTTATAAATAGCGGATCAGTACAAGACAAAAACTTACAGTGGCTGATATCGTGATAAGTATAACATCGTTGTAAATACGCAGTGGTCCCTTTTTGAATCATAGAACCCTTTCTGCCATTTGGACCATTTCGGTCCCTTAACCATTTTCGACCATTTTATCTTTTTTGGCCCTTTGACCGTATTTAACGAATTGACTCTTTGCAGCATTTTAAACCTTTTTGGCCCTTTGATACTTTTCGATCCTTTTAAAATTTCCAGTTCTTTAACCCTTTTCGGTTCTTCGACCTTTAAGGCTAAACCAGCCCTTGGTTTACTTCCGGCTGGTTAATGAGCTAATTATTTTAGTAACCTTGTTTCGGGAACTACATCAAGGTCGCCGACCGATAAAACTATGACATCGTCTTGCAGAGTAAATTAGGGCACGCGAGAACTAGGTAATTGACCACCCGGAAGTAGACCACTGGAAGTAGATCAAGCTCACTTGGCCTACTTCCGGTGATCTTCACCTAGTTCCCACCGGCAAGGGTCCCATTGGATACTTACTTACCACATCAAGATTTGGAATTCCACTTGTATCCAATTGTCTACCTGGAATAAAAAATTTAGTTAGCATATATTTTGATCTACTAGTAGATGGTTGACATCATGTTAAAGTTGAACCAGTGCAGTAAAATAAGGATCGAGGCGTTAAAGTGAAAAAAGCCCCCAAAAAAATGTGTGGTCTAATACACCTTTATTGTGTATTAAAGTAATAATTTTCGGGCATTTTTGACTTAGGCCTTATTTGACGGCGCTGAAGTTTCCATGATCGATTTCGCGCCTACTATGTGTGGTGTTGAATCTTGTTAAAAAAATTATTCAAATGATGTTAATCCAGTTTTGAACCATATTTAATGTTGAAGCTTCAAAACCTAGAAGTAGGTTTCCACAATAAATACTTTGCGTCGGAGAATAGAAAATTTACACCAAAACAACACCGAAGAATGAAAACTGATAAATAATCACGTTGCATGGAAATTAATTGAGTTTTCATTACACGTTTTTTGAATTAATAAACCAAAGTTCAGTGAAATACCATAATGGGTGAGAAGTGTGACAGGCGCTTGTCATCTATGTTACAAAATATACCTACTTCCCCCAACCTTGAAGAAATTTCTTCTCAAAAATCCAATGGCAATATCCGGGTGCAGTTATTCCATTCATATTACGTTAGTTGAGTTGTATCAAATTTGTTGGTACAACAAACTAACGTAAAATTCTATTAATTCTGGTGGCGCGTGCCCATACGACGCATATTTTCATTTACATTTATTTACAAATTTATTTCTGCACTTCAAAGTGTTGACCCAAGTTTCAATAAATAAAAATAAATACATTTTATTTTTTTTTTGTTGCAAAATCGATTTTGTCGAGCGTGTGTACAAAACTTTTCTTTATGGCTTTCTTTTGCGTTGATTCACCTGCGGCTATTTGAAACCCAGTTGAATTCTATTTTTTTTTTTTTTTTTTTTACAATTTGGGAAGTTCCTGTGTCTACGTGTGCAAGGAAAACGTGCCGCATATTTGCAATTTTTTGACCAATTATATATTTCACGGGGGAGAGAATGAGTTTTTCGGTTGGTTGATTGATGTAGGAAATAATTTTTCGTTTTGTTCAATCAGCAAAAAATTCATTTTTTTGGTGTTTACGCTGAAAGAGTCAAGTTTCGTTATTCGCGTGGAGATAGTTGATTTGCTTTAAATACAATCAAATATTAATTTAAACATTTCATTTAATAGGGGTCAAATTAGGAACCTACGTATGTAAAAAAAGCAAAAAGACCAAATGATTAGGGCACCTGTTGTTGGCTGTCTGTGGTATTCTCCCTTTAGCTCACCACATTCAACAACCTGTCTTACTACCAATTTGTTAGAAGCCTATATCCAACCTTTTATAATTTTTTTTTTTTTGGTTTTCGTGATTTACGAGACTCTGTCATTTTGTTAAATACCTGTTAAACCAAAAATTTGAAATTATGTATTTTTATTCGATATATGTTGTTGTCAAAAATATTGTGCCGGTGACACCTAGTGTGTAATAGAGTAAGTTAAATTAATAGCTCAATATCTAACTGTGCTAAAATGGAATTTTCCATGATAAAAATTGTTCTAAATGTTTCTACGCTATTCTAACTGGAAAAGTCATGAGCTTTCTAGAAGTTTGTTTGTGTATATAAAAAGGCGAACAAGTGATTTAAAAAGTGTTTTAGTGGAAATAAAAATTATAGGTGTACAGTAAAATTTGAGAATAATTTATATAAAGTGATTTTGTGAATTTTTATTAATAAACTGTGTTGTAATAATTCTTGTTGTTCCTAAATAAATTCGTAAGTTATAAATTAAATTCATTTCGTATTATTCACAATCCAGTGATACGAACCTTAATTGACAAGGCAAAAACGTAACAATATTAAATATTCAAATTGTTGCGATTTTCGTTGTCAGCATGATATTCACCATCAAGCAAGATCATATTGTTAATTTTTGCATTAAAGCCTATAATCGAAAACCGTTTGGAAGTAAGACTGAAACTCATATAACATTCGATATTTTAATTTAATTCATTTCCACAATTTTACAAAGCCTAACCCCAAATTAGTTATTCATACTACATACATAGTAAATGTGATCAAAGATTACGCTGGTTATACAAAAATCAATTTACGATGATGATCCAGCACAAATTGTGCACACGCACGTGACAAAATTATTTTTCAATGAATTACCAAAGTCTAATTATGATAATATAATATTTCATTCAATAATTAGTTATTGTTTCACAATTAATATTCATGGAATTTTTAAACTCGAAAATAAACTTTTAACACACATCCGGTATGTTATTCACGCTCATCTAATTACGATACAACAAAAATAAAAAACTTTGGTTTTAAGCTTTTTCCCTTTTTTTCCTGTTCATGGGTTATAATTCAAAGTGACACGCAATGTGTGTATGTTTTTTAGATTAATATCAACATACATGAATTTACTGTAGTTTTTATATATGGTGTATACAAGTAAACGGCATATAAATATTAGCCTATTTGGTGCTGAATAGGTTTTCCAGTTTTTAAACAACTTGAAAATGGTATACAATTTTCCAATTCATATATGAGACTTTAAAAGAGGTAAATTGCATGCTAATAAAAAATTATTGTCATTTCCGTATTTTTATTTTGAAAACAAGTAGCTATTTACTATCTCGTACATGTACTCAGAATAGTGAAAGCAAATACATATATGAAAAAAGCATTTACTTGACTAATTCGTATATTTTATAGGAAAACATTTTTTTTCCGTTCAGTACTTTCCTAGTATAGAGTTTCTTTTTTATTATTTTATTAAGAATGGTTTTATCATGCTTCCTGTTTATAGTAGACATTTTTTAAACACCACTACCTTCACTCTAAAACGACGCCTGAAATAAGAGGCTATACAATAAAACAAATTGTATAAAGTTTATATTTCGTCGTTTTTTTTACCGTCACCCAACCAAAAAATCTATTGTACCTTTTACCCGTTACACTATGTCTACAAAAAAATTATGATGTTAACGGTTACTGAAAAAGGAAAAAAAAAGTAAGCAAAATAATTTTTCAATTCATTGAATTGAATGAAAAGAAAAAATTGAACGAAAATAAAATCTCAAGTAATGAACAAAAATATAGGAAATAAAAAAGCGTAAAACTGGCGTTTCTTAATTTTATCTCATTTAACGGCAGGTTTAACTAAAAAAAAAAAACGAACATCAACAGTAATGATAATAGCATAAAAAAAAATATAACCCCAAGACAATATGCGTACAGTTATTGAGGCAACTTTATTAGATGATTTATGGAATTTTTCATTTTTGAGGGTTGAAAATTAACTGAAATTGGGATTGAATTTGAGGTAGGTAATTAACTGCAATTAAATAGAATTAAGTATAATGTTTTACATTACTGTTCAATAGGGGAATAATTTTGTTTGATAAATATAAAATTACCTGAATTAAGACGAGTCTGTAATAGCTACTTGGGAGGTCGTTCAGCTTATGAGTACTATGCTCCAATAGTTGGTTTCAAAATAATATTACCAGCTTAATTTTTTTTTCCTTCTAATTGTCTAGAAGATAAAATACGTCACATCACAAATTTTTTAAAGTCATGTTTTAGTTTTATGACTTTTATGTTTTGAATGTGTAACACTTTCAAACCATTCCAAACTTTCAAAAGGGATTAGAAGTTCTTATTATTTACCTAAGTAATACGTTAATAAAGCGGAATAAATTTATGCCTTGGGCACATCTAAAGGACTATATTAAATTTTTTCGTCCATTTGAAGTTGGCTTCATATTTTATGCTAAAATATTTATTTCCAAACTTCTTAAACAATCTGGTCATTCGTAGTTGATTCACGAGGTTGGGTAATTATTTCCGTGCTGCTCCTTCAATGAATCAATCAAATAATCAAAATAATATGGTTTGAGATATTAAGTAATACCTTGGGTAAATAATCGACTTCGTAAATTTCCAAAACGAAGCAGAAATTGTTGAGACTATTTCTAAGATTTGGAATTTGTAAGGAAATTTTGGGATTTAGATCGCCCTTATTCTTAAAATTCGCCCGAAAAAAAACAGCTGACTGTAGTAAATAAGTATTTCACAGCAACTTGCAGTTATTTTATTCCACCAGCATTTGAATTTCACCTTTAAAATTACCCTAGAGTGCCGATTATATACATGGCAAAAATGTTTCGAGAGACACAATTTCGAAAAAATTCTCGAAACACCGAATGTAAATGTTGATCCGTTTTTTCGGATTAAGTAATTTTACATTTTTTTAGAAATAAAGTTTAATGTGCAATTGGTAATAAGATCATTCGAGTTTGAGTTGCGTTATATGTTACCGAATTACAGGTAAATCGGGGTTTTTGATTTTTTCAGGGATTTTAAACGTATTCGAGATTTGTTTCTTCAGGGTAGAGGCAAGCAATTTATGAAGCAAACAATTCGTAAGAAAGAAACGAAATATTTGCGAACCAATTTTTATTTTTATTAATGATTTCTTCATTTTATTTGTGGACCCGAAAAATTGTTAGCATTTCTTTTTTTTTTGTGGCAAATTTTCTTGGTAAAATTGACCGAGTAATCGTATTTGTCGACTTGCGAAATGTGATTTGCCGGATTATCGAGAATTCGTCCTGTTAGGCCATCCTGATTGCGTAACCATCAGCGCATTTGTTTTAGCGTTTTGAGTGGTGTCCGGGTGAATATTTTCGATATTTTATGGGATTTTGAAGATCTTTAAAATTATTTGTTTTAGTGAATGTTATGTAACAGATATGGTTCGAAACGTTATAATTTTTTCGAGATTTTTTATGACACTCGATATTTTCTCAGTTTAGTTCGGAGTTGAGTTACTTAAAGCAAAAAGCTAAATGACCTTATACAGATGAGATAATCGAAACCCGCGATTTTGGGAATTTGTGATTTATCTAGATTTCCAGAATTAAATAGTCTTGGCGTCGAATGTATACGAAATTTGATTTCAGAATTTTTCAAGATTATTGTTGGAGGCTTTTAAATTTATTCGAAGCTTTTACATATAAAACAAAATGTTTTGAAATTTTTGAACTTTCCGCGACGAAGATAAATTCTCAGTTGAACAAAGTGAATTTTTTTGTGGCTCAACATTGTTTGTGTAAATTTAAAATTTTGATTTGTTCATCAAGTATCAAGTTGATCAATACTAGATTTCCTAAGAAACAAAATATCTCAAAAAAGTAAAGTTTTTATTGAAACAAAAATTTTAAATAAACTTAAAAAAATCGCTAGCGACTACTTGTTTATTTTAACCCCTTATAGGGGATTAAATATTGATTTTTTTGTTTTATTTAAATCATAGTCATAACCACAAAACAAGCGAGAGCTAATATACTCTAAAAGTCCAATTATTTCTAAAGCCGAGGCCAGCGAGTCAGTAAGGATCAGTAAGAAATCATACGGAATTTGACAAAAGTTTTTTCTTACGGAAAATTTGACATGTCGGCTAGCCAATCTGTTAAACCAGTTGGAAAATAATAACTAGGCAAATTAAATAATTTTGTACATGTGCTGCGATGCACAAATTAAAAATTGATTAAAGATGTGGCAAGAATTTAAAGAATTATAAGAACCATTTTTATTTCAATCATATTTCATAATATGGCTTAAAGAATAAATCCGTATTACTCCTTATCATAAACACGTCTCCACTAAACACTACACCGATGAAATTCATTTACCTATACATATTTAATTCGGCATTTTACATTTTACTTTGTACAAATTAAAAAATGTATTGCCGTCCTATAATATATCCATTTTGAACTAATATCCTGTTCGGTCATACATTTTTTGACTTTACCTTAAGTTTAAACGAAAATTCTCGCTTTGTTAAGTTGGGGTAAAGTGACAAGTCGTTTTATCGAAACTAAACGAAAAGCTGCTAATGATTCGCTGGTCAGTAATATTAAAAGTCTATATAGCGTACCACTACGTTAAGTTCTTACTGACTCGCTGTTCCTGCCTTAAGGCAATGGATCGGCCGAAGAAGTAGAGACAACATAATTTTCTCTAGTGTACTATACTCGCTACATACATAATTCAAATTGTTTTTTTTTCTCGTGAACGAAAAGAAGTACATTTGTTGATTGAAAGCGGTTGGCAATTACCTAAATTGAAGAATGAGAATTAAATAAAGCAATAAGGTTGACTGCCAAATAGTTACGTTTCACTCCACAAGAAATAACTAAACATAAAATGTACATAGTTACTAATTTAAAATATGAAGAAACAATCAAAATTCATGGTTCATATTGAGAAAAGGAGAATGGTGTCAACCAGGGTTAACAAAATATTATCTCATGCGCACATATTTACGTAGCTGTAAGATACCAAAAAACTCCTTTATTTAAATTTGTTTCTTCATTTTTTTTTGTACCGAATCTCGTTGTTCTCGAGAACATGTTTTCAAAGTTCGCATACACGATTACACAAAATCTATTAAACAGATTGACTTGAGACTTGACTTACTTTAAAAATACATAATTATCTTCAATATAAATGGAAAATTATTTAAAAAAAAAAAATATTTTAATTGCACCGACTTCTTTTTTACCTAAAAACACTTTTTCAAACTGGGCTTATCGAGCACAAAATCATTTAAAATTTTCAGATTGGGCCATTTTTGGGACCAGGATTCTGCACACCAATTTTTTTTATTCATAAAAATTGTTTCTCTGCATTGTCTGAGATTTACACTGGAGATTTACGTTTTGAATAAAAAATTATTAAAAAATTACTTTGTTTCGTACTCTTGACCAGGAGGCCGTAATTCAATGAATTTATTAAAATTAAAAATTTAAAATTTTTCATTTATTTAGCATATTTAAAATAAAATTTTTATATTATTTATTTAAATTGCTTAAATTACTAATTAATTCATTAATTTTTGTAATTTATTTAACTTGTTTAATTTATCTAATTTATTTAAATTAGCTGATTTATTTACTATGTGTAATATTTGGTTTATCCAACGTATTATATTTATTTATATATTTCAATATTTTAACTAATTATTTGTTTTATTTAATTCTTATGTATAATTTATTTAAGATATTTGCTTAATATTCTGTAATAATTAAAATGTTAACAGGCTTAAATTGATAAATATTTATTTAACTGTTTCAAATAATTAATTTATTTATTTCTGTATTTATTTGACATATTTAAATTGATAATTATAATTAATTTATTTAAGTTATTGATTTAAATAAATTTAATAATTTAATTTCGTTTTTAGTTTTTCTATTATATTTCAGGTAAAAAAAGTATCTTCATATCTTAAATAATTTAACCTATTTAAATCAGTTTGTCAGTTTATTTATTTTAAAAACGTTATTTGATATAGTTAACATTTTTAATTTATTTAGCATATTTAAATTATTTATATTATATTTATTTTCTAAATAATGTAAAAGTAAAATAATGACATAATGATTATCACGAGGTGATCTATCATCCCAGGTAGTGAGCTTGCATTATATACCAAAAATGTGAAGAAAGTTTATAGTGAACAAAGATAATAGTTTGTACCCGTTTCAATTCATAGAAATCAGACTATCTAGATTTTTGGTACTATGGTTTGTGCTTTTATCGTCCATCTGGTTCTGATCTTGATTGTTTTTTAAATTGTTTGTCAAATTTGCGGTCTGGAAATACGGATGTGACTTGATCTTCTAGCGGTAATATATTAGATCATACTATTTCTAGTTTTTTTTTTTAAATGTCAAAAATAATTCTAATTCTACCATATATTCCAACATTAGTGATCACAGATTTCTATTTTTAAATTTTTGCTCGCGGATAAATTCAATTAGATAAAATTAGAGATAAGAATATGTAACGAAATTTCAAGTCAATCATATACCCTGTATTATTTCTTAATTAAATTATATTTGATTCGCGTACTATATATGGAAAGAGTATAAGTTGATGTGAGGGGAAATGCTAGATTAATTGAAATACAGAAACGTAATACCTAAATTAAAACGGAAATCTCGTTATTGGGAAAGTATTTAAACGAAAGGGGGGAAAACAAATAGGTCAGTCAGATGGATATTTTTAAATGAAATTGAACGTTGGTGAGAAAAAAAAATATAATATGTTCAAAGTTCTAAATAAACAGAAAAATCTAAAATAAATTGAATGATATTAAGAACAAGAAAAAAAAAATCCAAAGTTAGTGTTAAGTTAGTACATCTTAAATTCTAAATACAAAAAAATAAAACACTAAACAAAAATAATGAATTAAGTTTTGGTAAAATTGTTAAAAAACAAATAAAAAACTGTTAATCTAGATATATAAGATAACAATTAAAGAACATTCTGTTTAAGAAAATTATCATAAATAAACAGAAAAAACCGAAATTAAAATTTACTTTTCAATGTGTAATTCAAAAACATAAGTTCATGATTAGAATAAAAAGTACAGTGAGTGAAGAAAGTTAGTGAATTGTATCACTTTCTGTAAACTAACTTAAAATAAAAGATTCTGTTATAACGTTATTTAAAGATTGACCGCTAAAGAGTCAAAAAGAACAGAAATATTAACTAAAATTTGTTCAATGTTTATAATCGAAATGAAATAAAATTATGAATACACATAGAAAGTACAGTGAGCGAATAAAATTTCAAATTGTATCATTTACTGTAAATAAATAATAAATTTGCAAAAAAACAAGAATAATTAAATAAACATAATTAAAAAATAAGAAAAATAAAAATTTAAAAGAAAATTGGTCATTCATTGTGTTGGGTATGCTGATATTTCGCAATTAATTGTCTTTGTGCGGTTAAGACCATATGGAAGTGAGTGTTGGGTACATTGTGGATTGTTCGGTTAACCAGTTAGTGAGAATGAAAGCCGAAGGTATTAGAGTAAAACAAGTCACACTAGTTTATGTATACAAATTGTAAATTGACCTCCTACACCATGTGTTTAAAAGAACCTGCCCTAGCCACTGATCGCTGCCCGCCACCAATAGTGTGCCATGTGGTGCAGGACGACCCTAGGTCAAATGTTACAAATAGTTAACTTTGATAAAGTAAATGAAAATTAAACATTTCAAAAATTAAATTAAATTTCAACTTGTAACGTCATTTAATGTATATGATCCAAATACCACCCATGAAATAATTGTTAAGGTAACAATGATTTGATTAATACTACGATACTTTGTATTAAAAAAGTATTTCGCTAAGAAGCAGTATTTTAATAAAATGTTTGTTGATTTAAATCAAAAAGATTTATGGAAACATATTAATGTATTTCTTAACAAAAATCATAAACATGATCAATTTGAAAACATTTGTTTTAATGGGCGCCTTTTTAATGATATTTGTGATATTGTTAAAGTTTTTAACGATTATTTAGATAATGTAGGTGATTAATTGAGTATAGATTGATCAACTCAGAGAGAAAGCTATACATAGGTTTGGAATTTTGATTCCATGTGTTTTTTGCTAGTTACATCAGCTGAAGTTGATATCATCCTATACCTGTTCACTTAGTGACTGATAAAATTAATAACTCTGTATTGAAATGTTGAACGGATTTCTTCTCAAACCTGTTGTCTAATATTTTTAATGAAAGTTTATTAGCTGGTATTAACCCCAATTGCTTAAAGTTTGCTAAAGTTATCCCTGATCTGAAAAGTCGAGACTGGACTTTATCAGCATTTGATAAAATTTTGGCAATTTCTTCCCGATTAGTAAATTTTTTGAACTATAAAAATTTTGTATACTCATAACAATAAGGATTTAAAAAAGGATCCAGTGCGGAATTATCTCTTTTTTTGATGATATTTGTTCTTTTGAATTGTGCATTTTTTGATTTGCTTAAAAGCTATATGTATTTATAGCTATTTATTCCCTTGCTTGTGGTGTTCAACAAGTCAGTGTTCTGGGACCACTTTTGTTTCTCATTTTTATTAATGATATGTCTAACTTACCAATAAAAGGTCATATTAGAATATGTGTAGATGATACTGCTTTGTTTTGTTAAACACTTGATCCAGCATTTCGAAACTAAATATATGATTTTTCACTCTCCATATAAATCAATGCTTACGTTATCTCCACTTATAGTTGATAACAATGATATTGCAAGGGCCAATTCATTTAAACATCTAGTAGAACCATTTTATACTATTATGTCGTAGGAGAATCATATTAAAATTACAGTAAAATTGCTCCGCTTAAGTTAGTTCAACTAGGCTGAAAAAAATACAAGTAAGGAAAATTAAATTATAAAGGCGATTGATAGACTGCCTATTCTATTTACGTCCAAAGAATTATATTGGAATAAGAAAAGTTTAGTACTACCTATTAATGTTCTACAAAAATTTTAGTTAATCGTTTATGTGTACAAAACAATAAATCTATAATCGATATGTCTAACTTAAATTTAGAACATATTCAGCATGTACATGCAACTAGGAATTGTAATAGAGTTATTTACCACCACACGAAAACTGAAGTTGGAAGAAAGTCCATTACCTTTTTGGGACCATTGACGTATAATCAGACACTGGGAGATATAAGAAGATCTGAAACATTCGTTAAATTTAAAAAAAAATATTAAGAATTATTTTAAGAAAAATCTTGAATTATATTTTTAGTTTTTAGACATTGATATAAGAGTATTTTGTAATTATTATTATTTTATATATTTACATATTGCGTTATTAATTTCATTATAATGAATTTCTTTATTTTTTTATTTTTCATTTTTCGGTTATCGGCTTAGATCATCCTTAAAGGGACACTAAATCCACCAGATAATCTGGTTGTTAATATTTTGGATTAATGTTAACAATAAATAAATAAATATTTAAAATATGCTGTAATAATATAAAATAGACACATTTTTGTTATTTAATTGAAATTTTAATTAACTTAATGTATTTAATATTTTTATAACTTGTTTATATTTCTTAAACGGTTTAAATTATTTGATTTATTTAATTTCTGTATATATTTAACAAATTGTTACGTTTTTGCCTTGTCAATCAAGGTTCGTGTCAATGGATTGTGAATAATACAAAAACAATTCAATTTATCACCCACGAATTTATTTATTTAGCACTACAATTATTACAACACAGTTTATTAATAAAAATTCACAAAATCACTTTATATAAATTATTCTCAAATTCCACTGTAAACTTATAATTTTTATTTCTACTAAAACACTGTTTAAATTACTTTTTATTTTATTTTTAATCTTCACACTATCCCTTTTCAAATACTACTACTCCAATTCGATTTCGTTCGCCCTTTTATATACACAAACCAAACTTCTAGAAAGCTCATGACTTTTCCAGTTAGAATAGCATAGAAACATTTAGAACAATTTTTATCGTGGAAAATTCCATTTTAGTACAGTTAGATACTGAGCAATTAAATTAACTTATTCTATTACACACTAGGTGTCACTGTCACAGTAATATATTGTAATGGTGACACATAGTTTGTAGTAGAAAAAGTTAAAATTAATAGCTCAATGTCTAACTTTACTAAAATGGAATTTTCCATGATAAAAATTGTTCTAAATGTTTCTGGACTACTCTAACTGGAAAAGTCATGAGCTTTCTAGAAGTTTGGTTTGTGTATATAAAAAGGCGAACGAAGTCGAATTAGATTAGTAGAATTTGGATCGCGATAGAGTAAAGATTAAAAAGGAATTAAAATGTTTTTTAAAAAGTGTTTTTGTGGAAATAAAAATTATAAGTATACAGTGGAATTTGAGAATAATTCATATAAAGTGATTTTGTGAATTTTATTAATAAACTGTGTTGTAATAATTCTTGTGCTAAATAAATAAATTCGTTGGTGATAAATTGAATTGATTTTGTATTATTCACAATCCAGTGATACGAACCTTGATTGACAAGGCAAAAACGTAACAATAATTATTTTATTTAAATTATTTATTTTATATTACTTATTCTGTATTAATAAAATTTATAAATTTTAACTTACTTATTTATATTTTTTGCTATTATTAAACTAATTAAATTATTTTAATTATTTAGTTTATTATTTTCTTTGATTTATTTAATTTATTTAGTTTATCTAATTTATTTAAATTAATTAAATAATTTAATTTATATAATTTGTGTAATTTATTTACACATTTAATTTAATTTACTTTAAATATATTTAGTTTACCCAATATATTGTTTGTATTTATATAATTTAATATTTTAACTATTTATTTTATTTATTTAATTCCGAAGTATAATTTATTTTAGATATTTACTCAATATTCTGTAATTAATAAAAAAGATAAATTATATTAATTTATTCAAATTTTAATTAACTGTATTTATTCAATATTTAATTAATATACTAAAATAATTTATGTTCTGTAAACTTGATATTTATGATAATTTATTGAAGTTACTTATTTTGGTAGACTTATTCTGTAATAAATAAATTGAATAAATTAAATTTATTTAATTTATTTAATTTTTAATTGTTTTCAAACAAATTAACTTATTAGATTCAATTAATTTATTTAATTTATTCTTTAATTTATTTATAGGTTATTTCTCTTAATTATGGTTTTTATTAATATTTTTAATTTATTTAACATATTTAAGATATTTATATTAAGAAACTTGTTTAACATAATATTTGTATTTATATATTTTTATATTTTAATTATTTTATTTAATACTCTCGTTCAATTCTTTAACTAATTATAGCGATAAATTATGTTATTTAATTTAAATTTAATTAACTTAATTTATCTAATATTTGTTTAACAAGCTTAAATTAATTATATTCTTCAAATTATCTTAATTATGTCATTTATTCAATCTATATAATCTATATTTAAGCTTGTAAAACCCAATGTATGATCAAACTTACGTAAAACGTAATGTATTATTTTAAGTTTTTTATAGGTGGTTCTTTATTTTTTGTTATGTATTTATTGATAGGGAATAATGCAAACATTGAACCGCATTGTCCAATCATTATTTAGGCCCTTTCCGAAAGTTATACTTATTTATTTAGACATACTTATTTGCCGCCATCTTAAATAAGTAATGTAAAATCATCCGAAATGATTTCACATACTTATTTAACACTAGAACTACCGACCGGTCAAAATGACCGATTTACATTTATTGAATTCATTTTTTTAATTATTATGTTAGAATTGTTTTGGAAAATTTTGATGATTTTTAATTTAATTACTTTATTGTCATATTAAAACTCAACAAAAATTTCTAACATAATCATACAAAAAAAAATTAATTCAATAAATGTAAATCCGTAATTTTGACGGGTTGGTAGTTCTAGTGTTAATATTTTGACAGAAACGTCAAAACCATAACAAATAAATTTGTGTTAGAAAAATGAATGAAGCTAAGAAATTCTTGCTTCTTACCTATTTAATAAATAAAAATTTGTGTTAGAAAAATGGATGAAGCTAAGAAATTCTTGCTTCTTACCTATTTAATAAATAAAAATATCAAATTATGTGTGAAATTGATCGATAGATCGAAATACGAAATTGTATCAAAAATATTTTTAAGTTGAGGTTATGTGTAAATGATTATATGAATATTTAATGTTTCAACTTAAAAATATTAAAAATAAATTAAAAAAAAAAATATACATTACATCGCACGTTATATAATTTTCGTTTCATTTTATGTTTATTTTATAAATTTTAATTAAATTGTTTTATAAACAGGTTATTATTAATGGTTATCAAAATGTAAACAATGAAAAGTTTGACAGAATTTTATTTTTCATTTTTTATTTTGTAAGAAAGAGATAGCAACATACTTATTTAAATAAGTTACCTCGCCAACATACTTATTTAAGATGGCGGCAAATAAGTATGTCTAAATAAATAAGTATAACTTTCGGAAAGGGTCTTAGTCTAAAAATTTCAATTCAATGTGCAATTTTGGATAAAAAACGTAACCAAAAATGGCGCAAATCGGGTAAATAACAATTTTAATTTATTAATGATTATTTATAGGTTGTTTTGAAGTGAATGATGGATAAATTTATATTATAATAACCAAGGTTTGATAAATGGTTAATATTTATTACGTTTATTATTTAAATAAAATTATATTGTATGTAAATTACGCGTGTTAGATTAAACACTCATTAGGCAAAAGTGCATAGTTTTGTTTGTGGCAGAACCACTTTTAAAATATTTCGAAGAGTTTATCGACAACCACTTGGAGGCTGTACAGATTAAAAAAAGTGCAAGATTTTGAATACATTCTTATTTCACCGACCGATGGTGCAGATAGCGACTGAGATGATGCGAATAGTGATGATGAAGCTAACAAAAATCTTCAGTTATAAGGTAAAAAACCTATTAGAAGAAACGGCCGACGTTCGGCTAAATATACAATGCACCTTTTATGAATTACCAGAACTAGTGCCGCCTAACATTGGTGTTCGAGTAATTGAACTTATGGAAGATTGCCCAACGATTTTAGGCAATAACAATAAAAAACGAAAAGAGACAAGAAATTGGACCGAAAGGAACCTTGAACCAGCTTTTTCAAAACTGGAAAATAATTTTCGTCCCTCTGATGTAGATGAAATCATTGCGCAGGATATGTCGCCGTTGGGATTATTCAAGATTATTTTCAACGAAAATTTTATAAATGACATTTGCGCAGAAACGACCAAATACGCTAATTTAAAAGGTGACTTCAATTTTTCGGTTTCGGCTGATGAAATGTATAAACTTATCGGGATCCTCGTCGTACAACAAGCAACCGTCCAAACGGATGTTTTGGGAGCAACAAAAAAAAAACTTTTAATATACTAGTAACTAATGATATGTCTAGAAATAAATTCCAGAAAATTTTAAGGTTTATCCATTTCAACGACAATGCTAAAATTGACCATTTAGGCATTTCAATGAAAAATTTGTGGAATTAGCTCAGCCTCTCGGATTCAATTTTTCCATTGATGAAGCGATGGAGCCTTATTTTGGAAGGTCTAGTATAAAGCAAGTCAAAGAGGGAAAGCAATTCGCTTCGGCTTTAAAATTTGGTGTCTTACTTCATGCAATGGTTATTTATTAAAATTTATTCTTTATACAGTAAGTTTATAAAACTTTGTGCTGAATAGTGTTAAATCATCTTTACTATGATTTTAGGTAAAAGCGAATGGCCTGATGGTTTATTACTAGGCCAAAGTGTGGTTCAGAATTTATCGGATGGAGTAGTTCCGAAAAATGGAACAATTTAAATAGATAATTTTTTCACGTCCTTCAATTTAGTGGAGGATTTTAAAACAAAATCTGTTAACATCATTGGTATAATGAGAAGTGATCGAATCGAGAAGACTCCACTGCAAGACATGAAAAAATCTGCAAAAAGATCCTTCCATGCATTAAACGACAAAGAAAACGGAATTATCCTTATCCGCTGGAAAGATAATAGTTGGGTTCTTGTAGTATCTAATTTTACCGCCACGTCTTGCACTCGATACAGTTCTGTGGAACAGAAAAAGTGTTGGTTCCACAGCCAACGTTAGTAAGGTTGTATAATTAGGGCATGGGAGGGGTGGACATATTTGGTAGATTGCGGTTTTTATATAGGATCCGAATTCGATCGAATAAATGGCATTTGCCATTTTTTCGATTCGTTTTGACTGGGTCACTTGTGAACCTTTTTCATTTATAAAAATTTAAAGAAACTTCAATTACACTATTGAGTTTTATCCGGTATATCGTAATTGCACTTCTCTCGCAGAATTTGAACAATAAGACCGCACAAATTCCAAGCAAAAGACCCGATCCTCGACATCGCAATTCTATAATTCGGTATGATCGTTTAAATCGTTTTGTTGAAATAAGTGGCACACAGAAGCGGTGTGGTGAGTGTGGAAAATGCAATATTGGTTTGCACCCAACGGTCTGTTTCAAACAGTACCATATTTCCTAATATTCTTTACTGATGTTTAAAACGGAATATTATTTTTATTTCAGTATCTTTGCAATTAATATTTATTTTAATTTTATTTTGTAATATTAAAGTACCTGAATTACGTGATACATGAAATTATGGTTTTTAAATATAATGTAAATTAAACACATAAATCATGACTGCCCAATGCACGATACATCATACAGGCTCCATAGCCAATCAAATATCAATCAATCAAGAGATCAATCTGATCCAAAGTTGGATAATATACGTTTATTATGTTCGTAGAATTAGCTGGCAAAAATTTTATTGAAATCGGCATGATGGAACACAGTACGGGTTTTGCTCGGTTAATCTATTTAATTTATTTTAACCATTTAATAGATTTACGTTTACTTCATTTATTTTCTTACTAATTATTAGGTTTAGTGATAATCTCTCTATCTATGAGAATAGAAATTTTCTTTTTATGGCTTAACTTGATTCTTGATGAATCCGGATAATTTTATTTCCTTCATATCACTTTAAGAGAAAACGCAGTATAATACCTTCTTCACTATTGCAAATCAGCATGCGTTTAATTATGTAAACATTTGCGCCGTGAGTTCATTTCTCATTGAAGTGATACAGATTAGAGGTCAAACATTTTTACAAAAGAGTGAGAGCTTGGAAATATGAAAATAATAAAAATCTGTCCAAGTTTTGCTTTCATAGCGTGATGACATCATATTGAACGACTATGCAATTAGGAAACTTTCATTAATTTAAAATTATTTTCCCTTGATGGTTATCGCCTTTAAAAATATATTGACATCGTTTTTATAAAGGTATGTACTATACCAAATTTGCAGCAGAACAAAAATCAATTAATTAAAGTACATTCCGCTCATTCGATATTGATTTAAACCACAAACATATATATACACATGGTAAAAACAACAAAACTTTATGGTTTTCACATATGGTAACGAAATAATATCCAACAACCGGTGGTAAAAAATTCTTATTAAAGGTTAAAACTAAACACACACACACACACACACACACACCCAGGCTAAACAATAACTTTTTGTTTAATACAATGTTAAATTGAATTCCCCTGTTTGGCATAATAATGTACATAAATATACACAAATAGATTTAAATTTTTAATAAACTGAATTTATAAAATTTATAATCCTGTATAAAACATAAATTAACAAATGATAACTAATCCCAAATTTACAAAACAATAAAAAAATAAAATAAATAAATTCTATAAAACTTTGTCTCCATCTAAAAGTTTAGAGAGAACATAAATTTTCCAACAACACATTTTTTTGTAATTTATTTTCCATTTCAACCATGAACACTATGCTCTATCCATACTATTGTATACCAAACTATCCTTAAAAACTTCATATAAGGATACATTAATATTTTTATTTTTGTTCCTTATGTGAAGCATAAAAAAACATATATTTTCTTTAATTCTCCTATGTAATATTGGGATATACACTTTCAATATAATGTGTTTGTATATTCATATAAAGAAAAATTGCTGAGACTAAAAAAAAGAAGAAAATCCCTTAGAAAATAAAACAAAAGTTGAGGAAAAGGTCAAGCTTTCAGTATTATGTATATGAATGTATTTTTACCAATTTTCATCAGCATCCCAAGAACCAAAAAATATATTCATGATTTTGTTAATTTTATGTTTTCTTTTATGAGATATTGTATGTTTCCAGATAAGGATTTCAGACATTTTACGATTTCGATAAGGATTTCACCAAGGTTACATTGTTACATTGTGTTGTTCGATTATTCAAAGTTAAATAAATATTTTTTTTGGTTGAATGTGTGTTCAATAATCGTAAAAAAATATAAATTTATGGTTACGAGATTTTAATAATTCGATTATGGATATTCAAATGCGATTATGTATGTCTGTCTGTACGGGAGAAAGAATATCTTTGATTGTGGGTCGTTCACACAGAAAACGGTTTAGAATTGCTCGTAATATGATTTATATTGAACTGTTTGCTTTTATATATGAGTTCATAACTTTTAAATCCACACTTGAAAATTATTTTGGTTAGCGTTATCAACAAACTATATACTTTAACTATAACTATAATGTTTAGTATTATTGTTATGTTACAATAACTATTGTTAGGTTGAAAATTATGAATTTGCTGCAGACAGCAAAAAAATCTGTGTATTTTACAAAATCATTTAAAATACGAAACCGCTATTACCGGTTACGTTTATGTTCCAGCCAAAAGGAAAAAAAATCCGGTAGATATATAAAAACTGGTTGGGAAAAATATTGAAAAAATTCTGGTTCATTGTTGAATTTTTCAAAGTTGCTGTATATTTTGCAATATGAAGCTGTAAAATTATTAAATAATTATAACAAATTGTGTTAAATTTTTTTTCGTTTCTTTTTAAATTTTCCTTCGAGAATATCGCAAGGCCCAGAAAAATTATAAATATCATCAGGCAACACAAAAATTATTTTTCACCCCAGGCTAACATTATTTCATATAATACAGTGTTTTTTAATCTGGCCCAGATATGTTTTTAAATATATTCTATTATTGAAACCCGTACAAGGAGGAAATCACAGAAGAAAATACCACATTTTATAGAAAAGGGAAATTGAGTATAAGAAATCTATCAGAAACTGGCTGTGATGCTACCATTTGATTTGGCACTACATTATATAACTCCACTAACTAAATCAAGACGGAGCAACCAAATGTGGTTCAAATTCGCAATATCAATTAATTCAAAATTATTTCGATGATCTCGGAAAATCTCGAATATCCTAGAAAATAATCATCTATGTAACTCACATCCTAAAAACCTTTTTTAAATTTCTACTAATATCGAGAAACACTAGTAATAGCTCATATAATCTAGAAATTCATAAAAAATTTCGTATATTTCAGAAAAACTTGCGAATAAACTTTAAATCGTAGAGTAATTTGGAAAGGAAAGTTGGAATCACTCGATAAGTTTGAATCATTTATTTATTTTAGTTTTGTTGACTCAATAATTTTTAACTTTCGGTGCACTCTATTTTGAGCAAAAACTCATTCATAACAGAGTGTACCAAAAGAGGTGGATAACTTCAAAATAAAACGTTCCCAATCAGGATCATCACTAGATTTAAGACTTTTAGGCTCTAAAAAATTAAAAATATGATCCTAAAATAAGTAACTAAAATTGCAAAATATGTGGTCAAATTTTAAAAAGAAAACCAAAACAAGACCTTATCTTAAGAGGATTTCATTTTACTCATTAACAAAAAAAGGTATAAAGTTTTTGGCTATAAAGTTGGATATACAAACTTTCCTGGATTATAAAGTGTTGGAGAAGTAGCCAAAAATGGTTCCACATTTGAACTGGTAAGCGATACTTACTTTAAAAGGACACTGTAACGGTTGAGACTAAAATATCCACGCTATTAAAGCAAGTTTTAAACTAAGAAAAACAGAACAGGGCAGGGTTATGCGAGGGTGGGACAGCCCTATCGAAGGCCTTGGGCTCCAATGCTATCGTCTTTCTAGCGGAACTATATACTGTAGTAAACATCTACGGTGGGGGGGGGGGAGGGGAGAGCAATAAGCCGAGATAGTATGTATCACGTATCGGCTGGCATTATTATCAAGATCATTAAGAACCTGAATATTGACTGGACGGATAATTAAGCAGAGTCCAAAGTTACTCAGATTTCTGCTAAAAATTCTGATACAAATTTATAAAACCTTTTAACGCAAACTTGAATTTTAAATTCTACTTTTACTCAGAATTTCGAATAACACTCGAATTTTTCTTAAACGTACTTGCAACTAAAACTGTAGTTGTATTCCAAATTTCTAATCAAACATATTTAGACAAATCTAGGTTGGTATTTTTACTAAATTTGTAAACAAAATATCATAAAATTTCTAGCTTAATTGCAAAGAGAATTTTGTATTAATTAAATTTGGAAATCAAACTCAATTTTCAAATATTTTTTAATTAAATTGCATCCAAATTTTTGCTCAAACTCTCAATTCGATGGCAGTCCGGATTCCAAACTCAAGTTTTAAGCTAATTTAAGCTCATGTATTTGCTTAAATCAGATTGTAATTTAAACTCTATTGCTAATGTAAGTTCCTACTAAAGATTTTATTCAATTACGGTTTAAAATTGAAATGGTTCCATTATAAAACGGAGAGCATTCAGATTTTTTGTTGAAATCGTGTTTAGAATTTAAACTCAATCAAATAAAGTGCATAAAATAATTTGTTAAAATTGTTTTCAAAATGTGTTTCCCAAATGCAATATATACAAAGAAGACAATTTCTCCTTAAAATTGTACTCAAACTCATTATATCGAATTTAGAATTCAAGCTAATTTTCTGTTATGAAAATTTCATTATCTTCAATAAAGAATGCAGTTGACCAATTTAGACTAGATTTATGTTCAAAATTCCATTTATTACTTTATAATTCTATACTTCGAAAACAGCTGGAACTAAATTTCTGACTAAAAATCTTAATTTTGTTTGAATCCATTTTGATTTTAAACTAAGTTACTAGTCTGAATACCACTCAAATATTAAAAGGAAAATTACAATAATCCATTAGTAGAATATCTAAATTTTTGTAAAAACTTTGGTAAAACTTAAAATTTCACTCAAAAGTTTTTATTTCAATTTAATTCAATGGGAGTTTGGAAGTTTCGAAGTTTTTTTTATTCAATTACAATTTAGAAGTTCAACTTAATTTCGGATTAAAATGTCAGTCAAAGTTTATTCAAATCCAGATGGAATTGTAATCTAATTTTATTCTGGATGCATCCAAGGTTTTATTCGAATCCAGTAAAACTATTTTCTTTTTTAGTCTAATTTTTTGATCCAATTCAAGTATAGTAGTAGCTCAATGTTTTACTGTACTAAAATGGAATTTTCCATGATAAAATTGTTCTTAATGTTGCTACGCTATTCTAACTGGAAAAGTCATAACCTTTCGAGAAGTTTGGTTTGTTTATATAAAAAAGCGAACGAAGTCGAATTGGATTAGTAGTATTTGGTAAGGACAGTGTGAAGATTTAAAAGGAGTTAAAAATTGTTTTGAAAAGTGTTTTAGTGGAAATACAAATTATAAGTGTACAGTAAAATTTGAGAATAACTTATATAAAGTGATTTTGTGGATTTTTTTATTAATAAATTGGAATGAAATTGTGTTGTAATAATTCTTGTGCTAAATAAATTAATTCGTTGATGATAAATTGAATTGATTTTGTTTTATTCATAATCCAGTGTTACGAACCTTCATAGATAAGGCAAAAATGTAACAATATGTATGTAACTTTTATTTTTTGCTCCAATTAATTTGTTCACATTTTTGTTTTTTTTATAATTGAAAACCCACTCAGTATATCTATTGTGCAATGTAAACTTATAATTCTTTCAAAATTTTGTGAAATCAAAATTCGAGTTGTAACTCAATTAATACCAAAAATTTTATTTGGTTTGAAATGCTAAAACCATTTTTTTTAAATTTAAATTCCTAATTCAAATTTTCACTGAAAATTTCCGATTCTAATTTCTAAACTAAATTAAAATACAATTTTGTTTATTGTTTGCAATTAAAATTATGTTAAAATCTAGTTTGGAACAACCAATTTATACTCAAATTTTTGCTTAAAACCAAGCAGAAAGTGCCAATCAATTTCTATTCTAAATTTCCAAATTAATTCTTAACCCAAGTAACACCGTACAACAATTTGTACTATTTAAATTCCATGCAAAATGTAGTTTAACCCAGAAATATTTTGTTACTTTCTATTTTAAATTTCATTCAAAAAGTTGGCGTCATAGCTCATTGTAACTCAATTAAAATTGTATCTGTTTAATTTCAAACTGAAAATTTATGGATTTACAACCAGAGTTTTTTTTTTTAAATAATTGAAATTTTTATTCAAAAATTGGAATTCAAATTCTTGGTGGGCGAGAGTTCGTCGAAGAGGATAGACGTGTTTGTTCTATCCTTTTCAAAAATTTAATTTAATTTTCCTTTTATTTTTGTTTCTTATGTAGTGATATGTATATACTTTATATATATATGTATATATAGTACATTTTAATTTTAAATTTTTAAATTAATTCTAATTAAATTTCAAGTTTAGTGTAATAATAATCAAAGTGTAGTGAAAATAATTTAAGTGTAATTTTGGAAAATGCAATCCACCGGGAAACATTTGTCAGGCAATGTTTTAATTTTTGTAGATAGAAAAATTAAAAGTGCATGATTTGATATTTTGTGGATTGTACATAAAATCAAAGTTCAATTTTTAATTACTAAAGTCTAATATTTAGATAGTATTGAAATAAATTGTAACTTATATAAAATAAGTCGCAGTAAATTTGGTATTAGATTTTATTTTGACGCACACTTATTTGTATTCTTATGTTTGATTTTGTGTACATACAATCGACACTAATACATACTGTTTTTAACGTAAATTAACATACGTCGTAGTTAATTTTATATTTGGTTTTATATTTTCGCATACATATTTGAATGTATTCTCGCGTTTTATGTTTTGTAAAATCGACACAAACACATTCTTGTAAATTGATACATGGTAAGGCCAGCGAAATGTTTGTATGGGCCTTCTCATTCGCGCTTTACTCGGATCTTGTTAGGGAAATGTACTTTGATACATAGATCAGGATTGTTTGTATGTTCGCTGTAGTGGTATTAGCTGTATATAATATAATAAAAACATGTTTAGTCTTCTGCTACGCACATGGAAGATTGTAGAGGAATATTTGCTTTCAATGTGTGTTGGTGGTTTAATTCCTTATTTATTTTCTTGCATACCTATTTGTGTTCTTGTGCCTGATTTTGAATACAATAGACACTAATCCATGCTTGAAATATGGTAGATGGCGGGGACAATATTATGTTGTATGGTTGTCTCGTTCGCTCTTTACACGGATTCTGTAAAGAAATGTGCTTTGTTTTGTTGGCGTTTGTATGATAATGTACAAACAACAGCAGAGGAGAGAATAGTTTGCGTTGGTCATGATACGGTTGTCTCAAATGCTTACTATTATGTTTAATGGTCTCTAATACAGGCTTACAGCTTGGTATACATGGTCATGAAGACAAACGGAATAGGATAAACATATATTTGTATTTATTTTATTTGGATTTCTCTTTCGAACAAAGCAAAGAGTAAGGAAATTATTTAATATTTGGTAGTAGCATCGACTTACTCTTACTATTTCATATGGTAATTCTATGATGAAATGGAATATATATACAAGGGATATTTTGTTTCCTTTCTATGGAATATGTGTGTTGTGTTAAGGTCAAATTGGTTGCCATCATAGCGAAAAGTAAAACTTTAACCAACTTATTTTCGTTTCATTTTAAATATCTAATAAATAATAAATAAATAATATCGATCAGAAAATAATAATAATTAAATTTGATAGTAAGTGAAATTAAAAAGTGCCGGCTAATAATCTAGCGTTTTATTGTGATTATAAAGTGATTTAGTGGATAATTTTATTTGAAAAGGTAATTGAGTCCCAAGTGTTTTTGTGTTTTGTGTTAAATTGGAAAAGAAGAGTGAAGGGAAAATATTGCTACTAAACTGTCAATGCGTAGGCCTGTCGTTGGCGTTTTGGTATATTTTATTGTAGTGTGAAGTGGATTATTGTTTTTATTTTGAAATTAAAATTAAAGGAATATCATTAAACGCTTCTGACGATTATTTCGCTAGCGAAATAAATAAAATAATCTTGATATACATTGGGGTGCGTGCCTTTCTGTGATGTATTTTTTGTATGGTTGCGAAAATGATCAAATACAGTGTTGTTAAATAACAAAAGAGCAAATTAGTTGTAATAATTTCCTTTGTAAGAGAAATGATCATCAATAATGTAGTTAGATTGTGCTGTCTTGTGCTAACCTATTTATTATATATTCTACTAATAATTTACTAACTATCGATCGCATTGCTGTCTGTAAGCGGGTCAAATCTGTCGCAACTAATAATCCTATCCTATCCTTCGGTTTTGTTATATGTATATGGGTGTACGGCATGTGCCCGGGAGTCCGGGAGATCCTGCTGTAATGCTTGGCCGTACATTTAAATCAATCAGTCAATCAATCAAACAAAAATTGGAATTCAAACTCTATTTATAACTAAACTTCTGCTGAAAAGTACTATTAGCTTTTGATTCATATTAAACACAAAATATAGTTCAAACAAATCTAGTTTTGTAATTCTAATTAAATTTTTAAATTTTCATATCCAGTTACTTCTCAAGAATTTAATTTAATTACATTTGAGAATTCAAATTCTCATTCAGATTTTTGCTCGAAATTCCATAATGCTATTTCAATCTGGAAATATAAATGAAAAATCTGGAAATTCGAGAATTTCGAGATAAATCATTAATTCTCTAACCACGCAACTCCATAACATTTTGCAAATTTTGAATATAAGCGAGAAACTTAAATACACTCGAATAATTCTGGAAAACTCTAATAATCTTAGGTTTCTAGAATCATGCCAACGCAAAAACAACCCGAAAACAAAAAACGAATAAAGGAACTTTGAACATAAAACAACTAAAACATTGAACTTCGAAAATCTCACCTAATTCGATGTTAAACTAACTCGAACAACATCGAAAATCTCTAAAAATCTATCAAATCTCGGAAAAAAATTGAAAGACCAAACACAGGATTTAGCAGTCGACATTAAAGAGGTTCTTTTAAAATTTATAAGGGATTTGCTATTTTTCACAGTTTGATGAACAGTAACTCAAAATCTACTCGTTTTTTGTCTTCGGGTCTATAAACACACTTTTAATCAGGATGATCTAAACCACAAAATATCAAAAAATTACCCAAAATAGTGAGCACCTGTTTCCCGTTTGAATTGTTTGGTCTTTAGATGGATTATAGTTAACAACTATTGTCAATTTGCTTGTGGATCGTAGTTGTGGGGCGAGTAACATCTACTACAACAACGACAAGCATCATAATCATAATATCAATATAACGCCGGTGAAAGAAATAGTTGAATAGAAAGGTCAAAAGAAGAAAAGAAAAGACAGCTTGCGCAGCTCTAACGGGAGATACTGCATTAGGAAATTCTGTTTCTTATGTTTAACAATTTGAAATATAAAAAAATAAAATAATTAAACCTATATGTGTCTGAAACCGGGCTGATTCTGTCATAACAAATGAACATTCCGGCTATCTCTGGAAGACTAGCTCATAGGCTTGGCCATCCACTTTAACCATAATCAATCAACCAAAATTTAACAAATAATTCAGTACAAAGTTTTAAACAGAATGAATCCGATTCGTTCCGTCCTTTTTATATCCGCTCCACACTCTTCGTTTAACAAAACATAGTGCATCCGTTCCGTTTATCAAACTATTTCGTAATAATTATTACCTCCAAGTGAAAATAAATTTTTGATTCTTCATAAATCAGTTTTAAAGGCCAAAAAAACGATACAGTTTGATATTATGTTGTCCGAAAAATTTTAGATTTGTGTTTATTGTTCGTCCGCATTTCTCCCCTAAGTATTTTTACCGTATTTCAATAAAAATTGATTGTTCTAATAAAACGGAGCGGACTGTTCGAATCTATTCCGATGGAACCTTGAGTTTAAAATAAAATCGGTTAACCTTAACCTGCTTTGATTTCGCTTTCAGTAATGTATCCAGCAGCTATGCGGTGGGGTCTTTTAATTTGTTTGTAGGTATACGTTTTTGTATAGTATAGAGAATTAGTTCCAAATCATATCACTGATTATAATGAAAAATTTGTATGTAATTCAAAATTAGCGTAGAAATTTCGATTGATCGTCTGCAAATTAATCCGACTTTACTTAAACCAACACAAACACTTAAAATAAATATTTAAATTTTCTTGGAATCATAAACTTTATTTTAGTATCTCTGGAAAAACAAAAACAGCAGAACCATAAAAAGGAAAGCAAATTATAAAAATATTATTTGAAATAAAAACATACAACCAGATATTATTCTGAATTTATTTTAATTTAAGCGAATGGTAATTTCTTTTCTTGATAAGTTATGATGTTTTCTTGTAGAGCGTCACAATTCAAGCAATGCTGTATATACCATATATACATACGCTATATCGTTATGCAGTATATGAGTATTAATTTTATTTAATGGAGAGATCTTTTTATATTATATAATGCGACTTATTATTTTCTTGTTTTTATTAATGAAATTTATGCTTAAGAGGAATAAAATTTTACTGCGGTTCTAAATGATAGTTAATAAGAATTTATTTTAATTTAAGATACAATCAAATTTTTATTACAATAATTCAGTTTGCTTTAATGAGGAACATTTCAACGTATTACGGCGAAATGAAACGTTTCAGTGTTAAGCAATTGGTGCCGATAAGACATGTCAACAATATTGTGGCTAATTTCTAAATTCGAATAATTTGGGTAAGTTTATTATTTATGTAATGTAAATTTGCTTTTTTTTATATATGTGTTACCAAAAACTAAATATTTGTTTGCGTTGCTCTCGAAATCATATTTTTTGTATAACTATTTCTCTGGAAAATGATTTTATTGTTACGAATATCTTGGAGTATTCGCGTGAATTTTGTCCTAAATCTGTCCTAAAAATCGTCAATAAAAATTATTATTTACGTATATTAGAGTAAAAGCAGAAACTTTCGTTATAAGGAATTTCTTTAATAAGAATGATAACAATTATTTAAGAATTATATGTGATACATAATTACGATGTAAGTAAGATGTTACTTTTTTATTTTCTTTATAATAAATGAAATTCCGAATTTCCTGGAGAAGTACCTAGTCTGGTGACATCAAAGTGGCCTTTATTCAAAGTTAGTTCTAGAAAAAATAGGGGAATGATGTATAGGACAAATATGTTTGATACGAGCTCACCCAATAAACAGCGAATATTATGAAAAAAAGATTTTCCCAATAATCTTGGGAAAATCCTAGGCGGTTGACACCAAAAAAGCCTATATGGAAAATTCGCATAAGAAGTAGGCTATCGAAAATAATTTTTGATTTTGTATAAAATAGGGGATAAGGGTATTTAAGGCAACTATAAATAACCACACCTCTATTTTTTCAAAACTGAAACTGGTTTCGGATAGCCTAGGTCTTATGTCAACTTTGCATATAGGCCACTTTGGTGTCAGCTTCCTAGGATTTTCTCAAGAAAATCGGGAATATAATTTTTATATAATATTTGGTATATATTGGGTTAGATAGTAACAAACATAGCTGTCATAAACCTCCTAATCCAATATTTTTTCTTAAACTGAAACTGTGGTTTCGGAAAGCGAAAGTCCTTTGGTGTCAGCTCATCTTAAAACGTGGTGTTTCTGAGGTTACTAGCATTTCCGAATGTTTTGTGTAGCAGACGATTAGCACATGAAAGATGTTGACCCCTTTTCTGACTCTCGTTGTCGCGCCGATATCATTTCGTTGGTCAAAATTATAGGGTTAAAATAACAAAAAATGAGCAATTTGAGTGCTTAATCGAACTAATACAATAAAATCAGGACAATGCTTGGGGATATATCAAATCAGGTAATGATTTCAAAATTAAAGTTAAAAACAGATGAGAGCGACTTTTCGAAGAAATTAATAGTTTGTGACCTCCTACAAGAAACCCAGATGGCTGGATTAAGGTTTGTTACAACACCCATTATATGTATATATTTAGGTAAAAATTTAATTTGTTAATTCGTTGTATGTTTTATTGATCCACCTGTCTAATTCGATCCATAATTCTGCAGATGTGGACTGATTTAAAATATAAAATACGTCAAAAAATGAAGCATAACAAAGCGGAGATCAAAGCTACAAGGGGTGGCCCGAACAAAATTTTTAGTTTTACCGCATTGGAGGAAAGCATCACAAAATTGCTTAAAATAGTACAAGCGTTCAATCCACCGGGTCGTGAACTTGGAAAAGCTGCTCATAGTGGATAGGAAGCTTTCACCTTTGCAGTTACCCGCTAATTCAAATCTAAAGATAGATAGAGACCGGCCATCTGTATGTGCCCAAAACGTCGAATCTGATTATCCAATTGAAGTAGACAGTGAAACTAAAATCGCACGGAATTTCACCACCCGAAAAAACTCCCAAACACCCAGAGCTTTAAAAGCTGTACCAGATTAACTGTGAATTTGTCATGATCTGTTGCAAAAACAGACGAAAGTATTTGCTGAAATATATAAGGAGATTGCATCAACGACTAAAAATTGCGAAAAACACTGTACTATATAAAAAGACTTATTACTTAAAGAAAGAAAAATTTGAATTTTAAAAAAAATATTTAGCAAGAGAAGTTGATATTTTATTTTAATACGTTCCGGAGATTGTAAGAGAATTCAATCCAGTTTCGAACTAATGAGCTAATGATTATGAAAAAATCAATCTTCTCATCAGGCCGCGGCGACTGGACTGATTATACCACAATTTACATTCTATATATATAAACAGAATGTGCTGCGCGTTAAGTACTAGCGAATCATACTAATACAGATGAACTCTCTTACAATTTTTTTTTTCACAATATTCACACAGCTCTATTTCTGTGTAGGCTAATTTTGACTTTATTAATTTTTTGTTGAATGTTAATTAATTCATGTAATTTCTAATATGCTACCGGTGATTAGACCTTTTTAAATGTGTTTTTATTAACACTACAAGTATATTAGTATTTACGAACAGTAATTAAACGAAACCGACTAATAGACAGAATTCTATTTATTTAATTATATGATTTTAATGTGTTCCGAAGATTGTAAGAGAATTCAATCCAGTTTCGAAGGCACAGCACATTCTGTTTATATAGAATGTAAATTGTGGTATAATCAGTACAGTCGCCGCGGCCTGATGAGAAAATTGAATTTTTCATAATCATTAGCTCATCAGTTCGAAACTGGATTGAATTCTGTCTATTAGTCGGTTTCGTTGAATTACTGTTCGTAAATACTAATATACTTCTATTGTTAATAAAAAAAAACACATTTAAACAAGTCTAATCACCAGTAGCATATTAGAAATTACACGGTTAAAAATGATAGGATAAAAATCATTTTTACCCTATCATTTTGGATATACTTTGCTAAATTTGTTAGATTAAATTCATTCTTTCTCGAAACCTAAAAATTGTTTCTACCAAAAGATTGATTTTCATTATTAATTTGGGCAAAATTTATTATTTTCGTTAAAATTTATTTTATTCTTTTAATTAATCTCTGAATACAGCAAACATTTATCCATTTGTTATGCGTTTCTGTACTTATTAGACGTAAACTGTTTTGTTTTATACTTTAGTAATGTTAATAATTTTTTGCGAATGATGTAAAAATTATACAAATAGACAGAGAAATCACATTTGTGATTGTTGTGACTACGCAACTAGAGACATTAGTATCGTTTAGGTTATTTTTACATTTATCGTCTGCCTTCTATGTATAGGCCCGCTTGTGTTTAGTAGTGTTGGTGTTTAATCTGTAATACCAGAACACTTGATCATCAAATTTAAAATTATTCACCTATTACTTGACATTATGAATATAGGTTTTGCGACTAAACTCACCTGGTTACTTGTTTTGCATTTAAAATATGTAATTGATGATTATTTAGAAGAGTTTAAATTGCAATCAGCAACACATGCTTATTCATTTTCCGACAATTATAACCAAATTGGGACCGTCAGCAGTGTTTTCTTGTTTGAGATCCGAATCCAAACACTATTTTTTATAAAATTATCATCAAAAATAATTAATTTTATAAATATATGTAAAACACTCATCATTAGACATCAAAATTTATATCATGTGAAACAATTTATGGTATTTTAAAACCCAAAAAGTTGAATTTCGTTGGAGATTCAGGCGGAAAAATCGCAAAATATTTAAAAATTTCAATAAAAACTGAAATACAAGTAGCCTTTTGGATGAAATGCAATTACTTTCATAAAAGAGGAATGTTCGTGTGCAATTCATTTAACAAGAATGGCTATCCTGTTTTCGAAGAAATTATTGAAATTTTTAATCTAAGAAATAACACACCTTTCTCACAAAAATATGGTCTACTGATTCATTTAGTAGTAGTCGCCATTCTTACATAATTTTGATTTCTGAAGAGTGTAATGTTATCGATTTTGAATCTCTGAATATAAAAATTCCCCATGAAAAACATATGGATTATACCGAAAATTCATTTTATTATATAATTGTCAAATATAAATTGTTGTAGTTTGTTAAATAAGTAAATTTGTGTATAACTATCAAAATGAAGTAATCACATCACTGTAATATATTTATTTCCTTGAATATAATTTATAAGAATTAGATTCCTATATCTAGAACCAGATTATTTTATTCAAAATGGTTAAAACTCCTTTTTGTTGTTTGTCTACGCAAGGAAATAAATCTGGGTTATTAGATCAATATTTTACTCTTTTTATACTAAAATCGTCATGATCCATATTATTGTTCTTTATTGCAAAAGAAGTGAATTGTTATTCACATCTTATGCAATAAAGGACAGTAATATGTATGGATCATGACTATTTTAATCTAAAAAGAGTAAAACATTGCTCTAATAAGCCAGATTTATTCAAAAAAGTATACATTAGGATAGTTATCGTTGATTACATTTTGTAAAGAGCTTTAGGCCCGTTGTACATTTCAGCTAAGCTAAGCGAGAAACGTAGTTTATATTAGCTTAGTTTAGACCGCTTAGCTCACTCCGTTGCACATTTCAGCTAGTTACATCGCTCACACATACAATGATTTTTCTGCATAATTCATTTATTATGATTTATGACACGATACCTAATATAACTAAGTAGCCTACGAGTTAATAATAAAATATACAAAAACATCAGTGTATATGTGAGCGATGTTTGCTGGCATAGCAAGGCGAAGACAACTCGAGCTAAGTTAGTTTGCATCGCTCTGAAAAAAAAACATAGCTCGCATAGTTTAGCTCAAGTGTGCAACGTTCCATTAAATCTCTTTATTTACAACCGAAAGCTATGCACATGGCCCACATCGCGTAGCTTAGCTTAGCTGAAATGTGCAGCAGGCCTTAACGTTTACCAAATAAAAATGTGTAGCTTCCTCCCATTAAGCCACGTCTAGCGACATTATTTAATAAACAATTAAGAACCGACAGCTACTAGTTCAAAAAACTATGTAGTTGTGTTTGTATTTTATAAAAATTTGTTGATGACTTTGCGAGCAGTTTTACGAAAAAGTGTGAGTATTTTTATAAATTGATCCTGCTTATGATTCATAAAATTAAAGCTGCTGAGAAAACCAATTATTGACGTTTTCAAAGAAATTGCAAAAGTATATGTACACATTCAAAAGTTTGATTGGTAAACAAAGATAAGAAAATTCAGGAATTGCATGCTTACTAATCTCTTGTGAAGTCTTTCTAAGTTCTTTTATAATACCCTGCTCGTTTAATGCGAAATAAAATTCACGGACAGAAGAACGTTGCATAATCGATATCCCCAATTTTTTTCAATATCGAAAGTAGTTTCAGATAGCCTTTTATATATGCCAACTTTGAATATAGGCCAGTTTGGCGTCACCTTCCAAGGATTTTCTCAAGAACATCTGGAAAGTTATTTTTTTATAATATTTGGTATATATTTGGTGAGATCGTATCACATATGGTTGTCCTAATTTTTTCTAAAACTGAAACTGATTTCATATAACCTAGGTCCGATTCCAACTTTACAGATAGGTCAATTTGAGGTAAACTTCCTAAGATTTTCTCAAGAAAATCGGTAGCCATCTTATTTAAATTTCTTCTAAAAAATTCCAACGTTTATTACCCAAAAATAAAATTCGTAATACACTGTGTTTCTTTTATTTCTAGAACAGATTTAGGGAAAAATTCACACACGTCATGGAGTAGATATGAAATGACCATACGTACATATGTCTTAAAAAAATGAGATTGCAGAGTAAAACGGAGTAAGTCTGACTTATTTAAAATACCCAGTGCAATGCCCTGACATATTCCTTTTTACCCAATCATAATATATTTGGTTTCAGTATATTCGTCCTTTGTTTTTACTGTTTATTCATTATATAAAGTTTGTTTCACACTGTTACAATTTTAGAAAATCAGTTGTGACTTGACTTTTTAACAAAACCAAACGTGTTTTGTTCGTGATATATTACTCAATGTGTGATTTAGTTTTAATTATTATCTCGTAATAATAAACGGAAATTATAATGGCATTTATTGATCATAATAGCAGAGCTAATAAAATGTTACAATTAACAATAAATAAATTATATTGTAGTTCAGATTCAGGTAAGTTTAATATTGTTAATTAGAATACATGACTATTATTAAATGAAAGTTGGTGTCCATTATTTTGGTCAGACCCGTTAAATCCGTTAATCTTAATCGAACGAGAACAATCCATTTCGGCAATTTTTAAATATTATTTTGATGAATTTTATGTTTTAGGTCCCGTACCCAAGAAAATTAAGGCTGCTAGAAAATTAGGTTTTTCTCATTTAATAAAAGAACCGAAAGCAACGTCTCCTTCTAGAATATTATTTGATTCTGAAATAGCTAACAAAGAATCAGTAAATAATAGTAATAATCCTGAAAAACAAATTATAGAAATTCCATTGAACATATTGTGTTATGAGGACGATTTAATTTATGTAGCGCAAGAAGAACTACAACATGTTGCAATAAATCCAGAAGAACGTCACGTATAATTAATTTAATTTATGAATACATTCTGTACTTTAACGAGTTTTTAAACCTATAACGGTTACTTCATGAAAGTGTGTTACTTTTTTTTAGGAAATAATAACTCTTATAGATGTCAATGGCAATGTATTTACTAAACACGTCTTAATTAAACGTGATTCGATGCAGGATAACATAAAAGTAATTCATTTGGATGAAATTAATATTTGTAGGTTAAGTTAGGTTGGAGTGGCTGCTTACGCACACTTAGACCGGTGACGGTCCATTGTGATACCACAGGATGTATCCCCTTTTACCCCTATTGGAACCATTTCGAGCTACTTATGTAGCGTAAGACGTCCCGCAATTTACTGTTTTCGAGATCCGAGAGGCAGTCCATCTTGAACTTAACTAAGTGTTTGTGCCTTCTGAGAGCCAATGCTGGACACGAGCAAAGGAAGTGGACCAACGTCTCTTCCTCCTCTTCGTCGGTTCGTTATTTGTAATATTGAACAAAATATTGTTTATGAATTTCAAGAAGAAAATGTTTTTGAAAAACAAAATGCTGATAAATGCGAGGTAAAAAGGCCTTATATAATGTTGTTAAATCTACCAATACTAATTTTGATAATTTTTTTCGGATTCATTTTTTCATTTTAGAATGATGACATCGAAGCTGGCAGCGATGATGAAAAGGATCTCAACTATGAACCCCCCTTTACCATCTACAGAAAAAGAATCGGATGGCAATGTAGATGTGGTACCTAACGATGTTATTGAGCCATCCACTAGGACTGGAGTTGGTGGAAAAGGGCGATAAAAAACCACGACTTGAGAGGAAGACTTAACGTAATTTAGGCGAAGAGTATATAACAGAAAGTAGTAAATTGATAAAAGTGAGAGCATACCTTAGATTATCAAACTGTCGAATGTCATGCTCTTTGAAAGTGAGTGAACAAGTGCAATCGGATTTATTTGCTCCATATTGGAAAATGAAATCACACGACAGAAGGCAGCATATCTTTCAGGTATGATACTGACCTTTTCTAAAACTTGTAAATCAAGAAAGAGACAAATTAATACTCCTGAAAAGCAAAAAAATAGACAAGTAACTTTTCAATATTACGTTTCAGTAAGCGGAGAACACGTGAAAGTTTGCAAGAAATGTTTCTTGCAAATTTGCGATGAGTCATCCAAATTTGTTGAGATTTTGAATAAATACACCAACAGCAACACAACTACAGATAAAAGAGGCAGACGAGAAATTGTAAATAAAACAAGTACATCAAAATTAATTAAAGTAGAGGAGCACCTAGCATCTCTTCCATCTTATGAGAGCCACTACTGCCGAAAAGATACAATTAAACAATATTTGCCACCTCAGTTTACATTGATTTAAATTTACGAAAAGTATTGTGAAACCACAGATTTACCTGTGAATTATTCAATATATGCAAAAATGTTTCATGAACTTAACTATCGTATTAAAAATCCAAAGAAAGACACTTGCCAACCATGTGATAAATTGAAAATAAATCTAAAATATACCGAAGATGAAGTCACTAAAGTTGAAATATCGAAACAACAAAAAGATCATCATACTGAAGTTGAACGAGCATACGAGACAAGAAAATCTGATAAAATTAAAACAAAATCTGACTTAAACTTGACGGTACAATCATTCGACCTGCAACAGTGCCTTCGAACTCCAAGCTTCGAAACATCTGTAGCTTTTTATAAGAGACAATTGTAGACCTTTAATTTAACTGTCCATAACATGAAGGATGATCAAGCCACCTGCTACGTTTGGTATGAAACAATTGCTTAACGAGGAGCCAATGAGATTGGATCTTGCCTCTTTTAAGCAATTATGAATTTAAACAGTAATATTAAGCACGTAATTTTATATAGCGATTGTTGCCCTGGGCAAAATAAAAATTCGCCATTTCTTGCGATGTGTCTGTCGCTTATGCATGAAAATCACATTGAAATGTTGGATCACAAAGTCATGGTGCCCGGCCACAGTCGTATGGAATGTGATTCTGATCATGGACAACACCACACATGACTGGTTTCAACTAATTAGATTGGCCGGCAAGAAACATCCGTTCCAAGTAGTTCAAATGAGTCAGTCTAACTTCCTGGACTACGCATATCTTATGAAAACCCAAATACATCTATAAAGAAATTTAACGAAGCGGGAGATAAATTTGTTTGGCAAGAAATTAAATGGTTAAGATATATTAAAAGTGAGCCATACACAGTATTTTACAAAACGTCTCTAAAAGAACGTTATAACGCTCCTTTACCAATTTCTATAGAGAAAAAAAGGGACATTTTGTCACTTCTTCCTTATCTCGCGCCTACATTTCACGATTTTTTAAGAAGCCAACGGCTTCCGTAAAATCTGATCTTATAGTTGACACCGACGAAGAGGATATTGAATGAATTTTGGTTTATGTTAGAGTTTAGTATATAAACTATTTTGAAATAATTTATTTATTAAATATTATTTTATTTTGAAAAGCAATGTTTAATTTTAATATTTTAATCAAAATTTGTGAAAGCATTTAGGTCAATAATAATTTTAAAAATGATAAGTTTTTATCTCCTTAAAAGTGCAGAAAAATGACTTGTTCTCTTTTACCCTGAGTCATTCTTCTTGCGCGACAGGCAATAAGTCAATAAAATAATAAATGCCCTCAAAAATATTTAAAAAAAATTAATGAATCATGACATTGTTTTATATTGTATAAAACTTTAATAACTATTTTTTACATTTGCTAATAATAAATTCAATAATCTGTTTTTTGTGGTTCCTGAAAATTGCACAAAAATGACTTGTTACCTTTTACCCTTAAGCCGTCCAAATGTTAAAAACCAATTTAATTTTAACCCTTTTTATTTAAATACAATAATTAATCTTTGTGAACTTCTTTACCAATTTTTGTTTCTAAATTTTTTATCAGGGCCTTCGTTCATAGCTTCTAATTTGTTTTGATTAACTTGCCATAGGACTCTATCATCTATTTTAAAATCAATGAAATTTAATTTTTTTTTTTGGCCTCTAGCTTCACTTTTCGTTGAGGCGTTTCTTTTAACTAAAACTATAAATTTTTTATTAAAGATATTGTTATGTTTTTGCCTTGTCAATCAAGGTTCGTATCACTGGATTGTAAATAATAAAAATCAATTTAATTTATCACCAACGAATTTATTTATGTCACAAGAATTATTACAACACAGTTTATTAACAAAAATTCACAAAATCACATTAAATTATTCTCAAATTCTACTGTACACCTACAATTCAAGTTTACTTTATCGCGTTTCAAATACTAATAATCCAATTCGACCCCGTTCGCCCCCTTACACACACAAACCAAGTTTCCCGTAAGCTCATGACCCTTCAAGTTAGAATAGTGTAGAACAATTTTATCATGGAAAACTCCATCCCAGCACAGTTCAACATCGAGCTACCAATTCAACTTATTCCATCACAAGCTAGATGTCCCCGTCACACTACCCCTCACCTAAGCCTGTTCGTCCTGAACAGGACCCAAATCACCTCCTCTGTACAGGGCCAAACCTGTCTAAAAGCACCATCTTCGATTTACCTCCATGTCCTTTCCTAGTCCTGTAGAGTGCCGTCCATACAGGTTGCAGTTTCGTCAATAAATCCTTCTTATTTTGTTGCAAGTTTTGAAGCCACACCAATGGCCTTTCGTGTAATCCTTGGCTATTTGCCTGTATGGCATATCGAGTTTTCATACTGTCGCCCGACACTTGCACTCCACTTCGCACAACTCGGCCCTTCTTATCCAATATCTGCTTAACCTGACGTTCATTGGTTTCCTCAACAATTGTTTCAGATTTCGATGGCAGCTCGTCGCAATGGCTGATTGTTACTCGCCTTACTGTGGCATCCATACCGTTAAATTTAAGATTTACCTCGTTGTTATCGCTGCTCAATATTCCTCGTCCAAAATCCCACACAAAGCCATTTATCCTCATGAAGTCCGTTCCCTAAATGACCTCGTCCACAATGTCTGCAATCAGCACTTCGTGTTCAAAAAGAGTTCTACCGATCTTTATTTTCACGAACTTTTGTCTTTTATCATTGCACTCTCTCCATTTGCCATTCTTAATTTTAACCCATCAGCCGGCAGCATAGCTCCTACGATCAAGTCTTTCCGGACAATTGTGTGGGTTGCTCCGGTATCCAGCGTAATGATACACTTCCTTCCATCAACATCGCCCTTGATTGTTACGCTGCTTCTGCATCGTGCTTTACTCGTAACAGGGATGAATGTTATGGGGCAACCAGATGGCGAAGCTTCGGTTCCTTCAAACTGATTTCTAACTTTTCCACTTTACCGACTGTTGCCATCCGTTCATTCGACTCCTGCTCTCCACTTAGTGCTCTTTCCACAGAAGTTGGTAATCCGTGCAGCTTTCCCCTTGCTTCCAAACAATCTCGAGAGATGTGGCCAATCCTGTTACATATCCAACATCTTACCTTGCTACTTCTAGACCTTTGTCTCGACCGCTCGGAGTTTGCCCGCATAAAAGGTGGCGATCTTCTCTCTCCCTGTATTACATTCCGACAGTCCATTGCGATGTGACCCAACTTGTCACATTCCCGACACCCAAGCCTGCTTCTTCCGACTGTCGGTACCATTAGCTCTATGCTGCCGTTCTTGTCTGAATTCATTTGGCGCCTAAATATTGACGGTCTGGTAAAGTTCTGCATAGCCTCGAATGTTAACGCAAACGCAACGGTTTCCGCAAAGGTTGATTTAGGTGAGAACATCACTGCCTTGCGTGTCTCTAGATCTTGAATGCCGTCACCGAATGCGTCAATTTTTAGCCTTTCCATATAATCGGCCGACGTACTGGTATGTGCTAGATGTACTAATCGCTCGATTGCCGATGAAAATTCCTGCAGCGATTCTCCTCCCTAAATTTCCCGCTTGTGGTCACTGCCGTACTTCCTATCCAGCGCCTTCATAGTTTCGAGATAACTGTTAAAGAAAATGACAAAAGATGTTGTCCCGTCAATGTTGGTGGTTTTTAATTGATTGATTGGACGGTTTGTACCACTTGCGTTGTTGATCCGCTTGCCTTTAAATCATTTATTTCTTTTTTGAGTCGTTGAACCTCCGTTTTGACAAGTTCAACTTCCGTTTCTAATTTTTGGTTAACCTGTTGAATCTCCATTTTAAATTCCGATTTAGCGTGGTGAATTTTAGTTTGCAATTCTGTCTGCAATTTTTCTACTTTGTCACGTAGCGAAGTGGATAACTCGATTAATTTCTCGTCCATTCTCTTTTGCCCATCTGCAATTTCCTGTATTGGTTGTTCAATTTTCTCTATTTGTTGTTTCATCTGGTGTTTTATTTCTTAGTTGAACTGATTTTGTTGTTCCATCTGTCGTTTATTTTGTTGTCTCATTACACTCATTTGTCCTATCATATGGTTCATACCAGCGATTAATTTCTCTCCAAAACCATGTTGATTCTCGTCTAATCCTTCTTTCTCCATGGCGTCAAGTAGTTGCGCTTGTAAAGCTCCTTTATTACCATAAGTAGCCAAACACCGTTTCTCAAGTTTCCTCTTTAATTCTGAAACTTTTAATTCGTTGAGAATAATTTTTTTTTATCTTATTATTCACAATCCTACCGCTGTCACTAGTTGTTACGTTTTTCCCTTGTCAATCAAGGTTCGTATCACTGGATTGTAAATAATACAAAATCAATTTAATTTATCACCAACGAATTTATTTATGTCACAAGAATTAATAACAACACAGTTAATTAACAAAAATTCACAAAATCACTCCATATAAATTATTCTCAAATTCTACTGTACACCTACAATTCAAGTTTACTCTATCGCGTTCCAAATACTAATAATCCAACTCGATCCCGTTCGCCCCTTTCCACATACAAACCAAGCTTCCCGAAAGCTCATGACCTTTTCAGTTAGAATAGTGTAGAACAATTTTATCATCGAAAACTCCATCCCAGCACAGTTCAACATCGAGCTACCAATTCAACTTATTCCATCACACGCTAGGTGTCACCCTCACAATAAGTTTAAAGTAAAAGGTGATTTAAAAAAAAAAATAAAAGTGAATTTTGGGGTGTTGCGTGTGAAAGTAATATGAAAAAGTATACAATAATTTGAGGAAACAGGTTTCGTAAATTTTATGTGAATTGTCAATTTCATTGATTTTTGAGGTCAGGTACGAGGATGTGAATTTCATGATTTGGCGTGTGTTAACTTACTCAAGAGGATATAGAAAGAAAGGCAAAAATTGCTAACTAGTCTTTTTCATTATTACATACACGTTTACTGTAAAATATCTTGCATTGATATTACTGAAACAATTTTGGATAATCCAAGCCCGTATTTTGCATACTACAAATCCTGACACGCAAAATTATACAAAACTCACTAAAAATTATAAAGTCTTCTCAAACTTAAATTTTTTTTTTTTTTTTTTTTTTTTGCTTAAAGTTTAACTCAACATGCTCAAACAACTCATTGGAAATTTTAATTGCATCGCTACTAGATTATGTTTAACATGAAAGCATATTTTAGCACCCGCCGATGTAAAATACATTCATTCTAAAAATCTAATATTTTGTACCGCTATATGTAGCAGAATAGATAAACTCAAACGATAAAGTTTTACAGACAACGATTACACACGTAAACTAAACTTTAAAATAAAAACTATACAACAAAACATGTAACTATAGACAAAGTACAAAAATATAAGGGGGCAATACTTTATAAACCGAATTAACTTGTAAATTGCATTTATTATATAAGTACAGTTAAGCATATAATAATGATATCAACAAAGAAACCGCAAAAAAAAAAATGCAAGCTTATACAAAAACCTTCAAACTTTTATTATTTTCAAACAAACAATAATAAAAGATAATCCGCACTGATAAAGAGGGAAAATCTCAATGCCAGACAATAATAATGGGTGAAAACTAAAATTCTGGTTTTAGCTAAAAAAGTTATGAAATGAAAAGAGTTTCATAATTTTTTTCTTTTATAAATTTGTCAACTTAAAGTTGAATCGAATTTTATGCAAATTTAGAAAATTTTACTCGTTCGTTAAATTAAATCGTTGTTAAATTAAACAATACTAAAAAAGTTAGGTAGTTTGATTTAAAAATATTTGTTGTGCTTAGATTACTATACTAGTTTAGGTAATTGATAATTAGCACGAAGTAATTTTAATTATTTGTTAAAATTATGAGCAGTAAATCGCTTGGTATAGAAGAAATCGGAAATGAGTTCTATGGTATCTTTCCTAATAAGAAAATGTTTTCAGTAGAATTAAGCAATCTTAATTTTTTCCATCTACTTCAGATTAATTTGTCAAAATTCACGATCTCTGCTAAACTGAAAATTGGTACCATGTTCAAAATAAACTTGATTGTTGAGAACATCGCAACAATCATTGAAAATTATTCTAAATCTTCTAAATTTCTGTTGAGTTGGTTTTAGTTTTAAAATTCTCAAATTTTGTTAGGTTAATAATCAATTATTTTTAAGTACATCTAGAAAGTACATAAACAATCTGAATTAAAACTTAATTTTTTTTCTTCTTTTAAATGGTTTTATATGAAGAATTATCAATAATTTACAAATTTCTAAGTCGGGCTTGATTAGGTATTACTTTGCAATTCACATAACCTTTTTTTAACATTTGATTTGATGCAATTTACATTAACTTGACCCGTATGTGAGAATCATTCCTTGTTATATCCTGGGACTGACTCCGCAATTTACACCTATAAGTTATAAGAAGAAACGTTCGTTAGGATCGATTACATTCAAAGGCCCATAGATTTTATTTTATTTTGTTAAAAATGTTATAAAATTCGTAAAATTTTAATAAATTAATTTAATTACATTAAAAAATTCAAAAACCTTCATCAACAAATTTACACCATCGAAACTCAATAATAATTCCTAATACAAACGATTTAAAACATTATTGGCCCCAATACAATGAGTAGTTTGAAAATATTTAAGAGTATGGTATAAGTAAATATAAGTAAATGCATTCAGTCGAGCAGTTCTGAAGTTCAACAAATCTGTACAACTACCCAACTCTTGAGGTATGTAGTTTCAGGCCCTACCACAGTCAAAAGGCGGTCAAATGTCTCCAATTTTGGATACGAATTTAATTTGTAAATTTGATTTTAAACTTTAATTTGGATCCGATTCTAGAATCATGAAATTGAAATTATCTCATTTTTCCACTTCTTACATGAATTTTATTGAAAACTCGAAAACAACTTAAGACAATATAAAATATCGAGGTCAGAATCAGCCTAATAGATTCCATTTGAGTCTTTTATTTAAAAAGTCTGTTCAGTTCAATCTGAAACCATAAACCCATTCTGTTAAACTTAGTACGAATCTGCAAATTTTTAATTTTTTTAATTTGTTATTGAATAGTTAATTGGCGTAATCAAAAGTTCCAACATTATAAGTAAACTTTCAAATGTTACATTCAAAGTTGAGGTAAGCAATTCCAAAATTTTCAAATTTTTTCTTTTTTTATCTTCATTAATTGAATTTGTAAGAAACTTCACTGTATAAATTTCTGTTAAAAACGGCTCTAAAATTAACACCAGCACACACCGCGGCCTCTAAAATTTCAATTTACACATTTATATGTATCAAAATAAGACAACAATGACACGTATTACACACACACACAGTTAGAACTTATTGTAATCCCTTATATAAAATAATGGATTAAATATATAACGTACGTCGTATTGAGAAATAAAACCAATCGTCAATGCAAAACAAAAAACGGAAAATTTAAGAAACGAATTAACCGTTCTTCACAACCGCGTATAAATCAAATATATACAGTGCGAATTTAACTGCAAACAGATGCAGAAAAAAGTAGTTATCAAGCATAATTAAATTTTATTTAAATTTTTTTAAATACTTGTTTCAATTTAATTTGATTAAATTTTAATTCAATATAAATTTTAAATTCAACTGAATTAAATCAATTATAAAATTTTCCACTGAATTAACCAGAAATTAATTAAAACCAATTAATTTAATACGATAAACTAAATTAAATTAAATTAAAATTTAATTTATGGATTTATGGAAAAAAAATTCTGGTTCATCAAATTTGTCACATCTGCAGTTGGCCGATTTTACCTAAAATTCACTGGGACCTCCCAGTTAATGAAAAAAGCTTAAAATTAAGTTTCAGTTAGATTGGCGAAAAAGTAATTCTGGTTGGTGATTTTAAGATTAATTGGTATAATAATAATTTTGCTAAATTAAAAACTGAGAATATAATTTGTGGACAGTGGGTTTAGACAAATAATAAACCAATAAACTCGAATGGATAGTGAATCAAAATCCTTAATTAACTTTGCTATAGTTAATGATTGGTGTAACATAGTCTGGCTCTGGTTATTATAAGAATAATAATTAATGAAAATATTACTCCGGATAGTGATCAAAAGATAATAAAATATTTAGAATATAATAAATATAAATTCAGACATAAAGTAATTCATAGTGATATGACGAACTTTTATTACTTGGACTGTGACTTGAATAATAAAATATTTTTTGATCATGAAAAACTTAAATATTAATTAATGGTTTTCTGATGAATTAAAATATCTTAAAAATAGAAAAGTTAATCAGTATAAGGTGGTAGTTTTTCCTAATAACGAACATGAGTGGAATGAATTTAAAATGTTAAGAAACTATTATAAAAATGAACTAAGTAGAGTGAAAATAGATTCATTATGGATAAAATTGATTTTACGTCAGATGAAAGTTACATGTGGAGAACAATAAAAACTCTAGTAATTAGGGAGATGCATACAGAAATTCGAGATATCGTGTTCAACAATGTATTGTATGACCAAGAAGTTGTAATTGCCAAGAAATTTAATTAATATATTTTGTGTCAAGTATAAACGAATTTAATGTTAGTATACAGTTTAAAATCTACGAGAATCTAAAACCTGATGTAATTACTAAATTTCGATTTAAGGAGATTGGATTTGAGGATTTAAAATTATAGTTATTAGATAGAAAACAATAAGAGAGATTTATATTTTGATATTTTGGACTTAATTGGTGAAAATTTAAGAATGTAAATTCTGTCCCGCAAATATGATAACTACGGAAGCAAAAATTGATGGGAAAATAGTATTGCATCAGTTGGAGGAATACTTCGAATTAAATAAAATGGCTATCCGCTACAATAATATTATATTATAGTTGCAGTTTTCTTGGATTTACACACTGCGTTTGAAACAATATATAGAAACAATTTCAAAGAAATTACCACTTCTATGGGCGTTCCACAAGGAACGGTTTTGAGAGTATTTTAATTTTTAATTTACATTAATGATATTGGGTAGTATTTTTAATTTACATTAATGATATTGGGTAGTATTTTTAATTTACATTAATGATGTTTGGTGAGTGGTAACTAATGGAAAACTTCTGATGTTTGCCGACGATGCTCTGTTACATGTGGAGAGTGATGAAGTTCAAGTAGCTGTGAATACAATTAATGACGATTTACAATAATTGGTTTAAAATGAATAAGAAGAAATTAAATATTGGTAAAACTAAATAGATGATTTTAAATAGTAATGTACTCGTAGGTATAGTTGTAATATTACAATTGATACTTGTATCAATCAAAATATTGAAATGAAATATTTAACGGGTAATTATCGATAACAAATTAAATTTTGAATCACATTTGGATTACATTTGTAAAAAGATCGCGAAGAAGTTGTATTTTTTTAGAATTATTAGAAATAAATTATCCGTATATACATCTATTGAAATATTTAATTCCATTATTAGGCTACATTTTCAGATTTGTTCTACTATTATGTTAATGTTTAATAATGAAATGGTTCAGAGATTGCAGGTATTACAAAATAGGGGAATGCATATTAGTTTAAGGAAAGAATAAATTTGTTTCAAATTCTATTTTACTATATTCATTAAACTGGCAGAATGTGGATGAAAGAATTATTTAAATTCAAAAGAAAATTAGATTCTTATTTTAGAATCAAATTTAATTTCTGAATGTGCTTAATTTTACTTTATTTTTATATGTAACTTATAAATCTTGTGCCAATATTAAATATTACTAAATAAAATAAATAAATTAATTAATATTTATATACATATATATATACATATATCGCACTGTTCGTGCAATAAAATGATAAGTCAAAAACGTCATTTTTCAGGAGAACGCTTTTTAGGTTTTTCAACTATAACTTTTTCGACAGATGTTTAATAAGGAATATTCTTTACCGCAAGCGGTTCACTATTCCTAACAATTTCGGAAATTATTTAAAAAATCTAAAAAAAATAGTTTAAATGTGAGGAAACTTTAAATTCCTATATTGTAAGTATTGTTATAGTTTTTATAAGGAAAAACGGAATTATTTTTTACTATTGTAACTTCACTTATCGCAATATTGCAATAGAGTAAAAATTTAATAACATCTGTAATAAAAAAAAAAAAATTAATAACTGGTAAAGTTTGATTATGCATCATAATTTGAATCATTTATTGAATACGAAATATAAAAAATTTTAATCATCTGGATCTTCATCTATACGGTCAGTGTAGGGCAAAGTTTCATAAAATGATTTTTATATTCCAGGTATATAATTTTTTTTTACTCAGATACATTAAATCCATATATTTGCACTTAGGAATCGAAATCTTTTTGTTATTTAATTTATCAACAATACTACGGTTGATTTGCTTTCTCTTCCTCCCGGGACGTTTTGCACCAGATCAAAATATAAAAAAAATTCTTCAAAATTTTCTTCAAATCCGTATTTATAAAAATGTTTAGATTATAAGTTAAATGGATTGAAGAAAACGACATAAGTACAGAGCAGGTCACAGAACGCCAGTATATAGAAATTTTTAATTATAACTTTAACATAAGCTTTTTCAAATCAAAAAAAGACCAATGTAATGAATGCGCCAGCTTCGATAATATGTCTGCTTCAGATAGAGAAAAAATCAAAACATTTATAGATAAACACAAAAGAATAAAAAATGAAGCACGAAAGTTGTAAAACATTGACAAAGCTTCCGCAATAGTACATACAAACATTGTAGCTGCTTGTTTTGACTTTCAGAAAGTGTTGCAGTGTCCGTTTGGCGAAACAAATAGTTTTTTCAATAAAAGAAAATTAAATGTACATAATTTATGAGTGTGAAGTTTATGCTAAAAAAATAACAAAAAAATTACACTGTTAAATTAGCTAATTGGAATTACTTCTAATTGGAATTTTAATGATATGAAAATTTAAATTTTTTGTAATTTTGGATTTTTCGTACCACCAAACAGATTCTTTACATCAGAAGACAGGTTAATTTTATCCTTTACAGATAGCTGGACCATCTGTTTATATCGTTAACCAAAAGCATCCAATTGTGTTGAACATTACTAAATTTCAGATAATTTAAACGTTGACTGAATTTTGATGGTTTACATAATTATTTAGCGCCGATCCTAAAAATGTCCCGAAGGCCTGCACATTTCTTAGAATAGCTAAGCCATATAGCGGTCAATGTCACCAAGCCGATTTAATTATAATGAACTATAATATATTTTACAGTTTTTGGAATGTTTAATAATTTTCCATTATTTTAAAAGATTTAAATCGCCGACCCACAAGGTCTTGCTCATATTTTTGGATAACTTGGCCATTTGCCAGTCTACGAGGTCAACTTTATCCAATTGAGATGAACTACACTATACTTTACAGAATTTAGAATTTTTAATAATTTTATTTGTTTTAAAAATTGTATCTCCGATCACTGAAATGTCCTCAATGTCTTGCCTATATTTTCGGATAACTTGGCCATATGCCAGTCTACGTAGTCATCCTTATCCAATTATGATGAACTATACTATACTTCACAGAATTTAGAAATTTCAATAATTTTATTGGTTTTAAAGATTGTTGTATCTCCGATCTCAGATATGTCCACAAAGTCTTGCCTATATTTTTGGAAAACTTGGCCATATGCCAGTCTACGTGGTCAATCTTATCCAATTGTGCTGAACTATACTACACTTCACAGAATTTATAGTTTTTAATAATTTTATTGGTTTTAAAAATTGTTGTATCTCGGATCACAGAGATGTTTACAAGGTCTTGCCTATATTTTTGGATAACTTGACCATATCCTTGTCTACGTGGTCAATCTTATTCAATTGTGATGAACTATACTATACTTCACAGAATTTAGAAATTTCAATAATTTTATTGTTTTAAAAATTGTTGTATCTCCGATCACAGAGATGTCTACAAGGTCTTGCCTATATTTTTGGATAACTTGACAATATGCCCGTCTACGTGGTCAATCTTATTCAATTGTGCTGAACTATACTACACTTCACAGAATTTAGAGTTTTTAATAATTTTATTGGTTTTAAAATTGTTGTATCTCCGATCACAGAGATGTTTACAAGGTCTTGCCTATATTTTTGGATAACTTGACCATATCCTTGTCTACGTAGTCAATCTTATTCAATTGTGATGAACTATACTATACTTCACAGAATTTAGAATTTTTAATAATTTTATTGTTTTAAAAATTGTTGTATCTCCGATCACAGAGATGTCTTCAAGGTCTGGCCTATATTTTTTTGTAACTTGACCATATGCCAGTCTACGTGGTCAATCTTATCCAATTGTGATGAACTATACTATACTTCACAGAATTTAGAATGTTTAAAAAATTTTATTGGTTTTAAAAATTGTTGTATCTCCGATCTCAGATATGTCCACAAGGTCTTGCCTATATTTTTGGAAAACTTGAACATATGCCAGTCTACGTGGTCAATCTTATCCAATTGTGATGAACTATACTATACTTCACAGAATTTCGAATTTTTAATAATTTTATTGGTTTTAAAAATTATTGTATCTCCAATCACAGAGATGTCTACAAGGTCTTGCCTATATTTTTGGATAACTTGGCCATATGCCAGTCTACGTGGTCAGTCTTATCCAATTGTGATGAACTATACTATACTTCACAGAATTTAGAATTTTTAATAATTTTATTGGTTTTAAAAATTATTGTATCTCCAATCACAGAGATGTCTACAAGGTCTTGCCTATATTTTTGGATAACTTGGCCATATGCCAGTCTACGTGGTCAGTCTTATCCAATTGTGATGAACTATACTATACTTCACAGAATTTAGAATTTTTAATAATTTTATTGGTTTTAAAAATTGTTGTATCTCCGATCACAGAGATGTCTCCTTAAAAGCACAGTGTATTGAATTCCGTACATAAAACTTATATTAAATTTACATCACATTTATTTATTATAATGCATATAAACCACAGCATATCACTAACAAGGTTCTACTGTATTTCGTTTTTGCTTATTACCTACAAATTGCAGCGCCACTATAAAATATAATCTAATTTTAGTAGTTCACAGACAGTGCAATCATGAACAGCGAAAATACTGTGTTAAACCAGGGTAAGTAATAACAATTTTATTTAAATTTCGATATAACTTTAATTGAGAATATTTGTTAAATGTTTTTAAAGGTTTAAATGTAACCAGTTTGTGAAATACTGTCTAGGTCGAGCAGAATATAGAAGTGTATGTATGGAATTCTGTACATTTTCATTTTCGAATTTTAATTTTGAGTTTTTTCGTTTATTTAAGGTTATTTTTAGCTTAATTCATTTAAATTATGCTAAAATTGTATTTAATATTTATCAGTTATCTAATAGCAATTTAAATTTATTTGTAGTTGGAATCGTAAGACTGAAATCCTGACCGAAAGGGAGCTACTTGAAATTATTGAGAGCTGGTCTGATTAAGAAGATGATTTCATTGAAGGGGATGCTGAAGAAATTATACAAGATGCTGCAATGGAACAGATTTTGGACGGTGAGCTTATACCAGCGGCTTCAGATGATGAAGCTGAAATTTTTGATTTAGAAAATCTTCCCGTAGATGTGGTTTTTGAAAATAACACTTGCTTGGTAAGGTGATACCAAACATAAACGAGGAAGTCAGCGAAATAAAAAATGTATATAAAAAAATATTATGGAAAAATACTCAATTTGAAATTTATCAGTCGAAAAATCAATATATTGGTGATCAAAATTTCCCAGCTACAGTTCTTAGATTGAACTCACCCTTACAATTTTTTAAATATTTTTTCACGGAAACCATTGTTGATCAAATAGTAGAACAATCCAACTATTACAACACAGAAAATAATTTCGGAATAAATGTTAATAAGACTGATATTTATACCATTTTATTGGGATTTGTGTGTTATCTTAAGTTATTGGTCACCAGTTGTGGGGACCAATCTCATTTAAAATACGATGAGTCTGAGAAAATTTGAGAACATAAAACGAATTTTGCATTTCAATCAAAACGATAAGGCTCCACAAAAGGATTCGGAAAATGCTGATAAGTTTTACAAAATTCGTCCACTTTTAGATAACTTAATAAAACAATTTAAAAAAATACCGTGTGAACAGTATTTATCCGTTGACGAACAAATTTTTGCCACTAAAACCAAACATAGCTTGTGGCAATACAATCCAGCAATACCTAAAAAGTGGGGCTACACAATTTTTGTGCTTTCTGGAATATCCGGGTTTATGTACAACTTTGAAGTTTACACCGGCCTGGAGAATCAAATGCGACTTTCAATGGGAAAAAACTAAGGCGCTTCGGCAAACGTAGTAATGCGGTTGTTGCGTGATGTCCACGACACGTCAATCATCAAATATATTTTGATAATTACTATACATCAATTCCCCTTCTAGTTGAGCTACATAAAATAGGAATGAAATATATTGGGACAATACGGAAGGATCGCATCCCCAACAATAAACTTCCAAACATGGAAAAGATGAATCGTGGGTCTTGTGAAGAAAGAAGCGCATATGTAGAAAATACACCCATCTGTATAATTTCTTGGAAAGATAATAAAGTTGTAACACTTGCATCGAGCTTCTCAGAAATTAATCCAATCCAAACAACAACACGTTTTGACAAAAAAAAGAAACGTCGTGTCACAATTAATTGCTCTAATATAATAAAAGAATACAATAAACATATGGGAGGCGTTGATTTAATGGATTCTTTTACTGGGCGCCAAAAAATTACCATGAAATTCAAAAAATGGTACATGAGAATTTTTTTTCCATTTGATTGACATCGCGGTTGTAAACAGTTGGATTGTATATCGAAAAGTTTGCAAACTCAAAGGAGAAATTCCCAAAACATTACCGAAATATCGTACTGAACTGGCACAATCCCTTTGCGGATGTAATTCCTTTGTTCCAATAATCTCCTCGCCCAGAAACCACAAGATTCTGGAACAAAAGCGGAAGAAAACTACTGCCTCTGCTATTCCTCCGCGAGATGTGAGAACTGATCAAGTTCAGCATTTCCCAATATACAACAACCAAAAAATAAATAAATCTCAAAGTCGGTGCAAAAACGGAGCTTGTAAATATTTTACAGACTGGAAGTGCATGAAATGTGAAGTGTTTCTTTGCTTAAATAAAAACAGAAACTGCATTCTACAATTTGATGCTAAGTAAATGCATTTTAGCCAAATCATTAAAAAGACTAATTGTGAATTGAACCTAGACCGTCCTATTGAATTATTATATTTCTATTTAATATTTTTATATAAAATGTTTTATATTATTATGTTATACTTTGTATTTTTGAACGTGATAACATGTGATAATGAAGTAAAGAAGTAGAATAAAATAAAAAACTTGAATTTTTTTTTACTACTAAAGAAATTTTAATTTTTCTACTTCAGTGTACAATGTATGGAAATCCATGCACTTAGTTTTTCCTCATTTTCTGGAAAACTGACTAGGAAAACTGGATTATTCCTTCATTTTATTGATTAAATTCAATATTTTTAAATAATCTCAAAAATTTATTGATTTATCTTAAAGTGTGCTTTTAAGGGTTAAGTCATAAAATTTGGAAAAGTGAAAAAAAAAACAATAAAAATTGATCTAAAGTGCATGATTAGTGTAAGGTAAGGTAAAGTGCATGGTTAGTGCAAAAAAAAAATAACATAAGTTATTGAAAATCGGAAGCTATTGAGCATGCTTTAGCAATATTAACGGTACATTTTAATTTGATTTGAAATCGCATTCCGCTGGCACTCTTTTTGGACGAATTTCTCTGTTTTTAAGAAAGTGAATTAAGTAACCAACTACAATAGTACTTATATCGATAGGAAATTTCCCGTAGAATAACTTTGCTGTCCTGATATATTTTCCTATACTGTAAAAATACCGAGTTAAAAATGACGTAGAAATCCCCTTTTACCGACCTAAAATACCTCGTTTCAAAAAAAAAAGGTGCTAATCAGTTTTTTTCTGCTGGACTAGAAGGATTTAGGAAAAATGCAATAAATTTTTGTTTAGTTTCAATTCTTACAAATTTTTTGGCAAACTTTAGGAGTCCAATATTGTCTATCACGCATTTATAAAACATATTAAACAAGTGGTATGAAAATAGAACGGAAAATTTACCTTTTAAATTAAATTTTCAATATAACTTTCTTATCTAATTTTCCATTTATTTTTTTATTATTTTAATTTTTAATCCAATATAAACAAGAAAATTATATTTTTTTATTACTCGTATTATTATTCAGTTATACTATATAGCACTAAGTTTATAGCAAAAAAATAAATTTAAGTTTCGTTTGTACATAAAAGTATTATTTTCTTTCTATTTTCTTTAATATTAACGATAAAACTTTTGGTTTGCTTCCTTTATCGTCTTATTATTATCTAAAATGAATATCTTACCGAATAAAGAATACAACAAAAATAATATTGTTCCTATTTTTTAGGTTATGTGCTAAAAGTCTAAAATAATGAAATTATTATTAAAAATAAATTTAGAAAACTTATTTTTGTTATTGTTGTTCGTATAAGGCGCGAGTAAAACAATAAATGGTTATAACTTTTGTAAAGTTCTGATAAGATTTTTCAATTTTTGCGACTTGAGTGTTTTTGTTGTTGTCCAAATTAAAACTTACATTTTTTTTTTTGGAATGGGATTAACGATGGAAATGACAGTTTACCTACTTGAAATTTTATTATATTATTTTAATTAGATTATTCTTATCGTAAATATTGTATCCTAATTTGTTGTGTGGTGTGGTTTGTCGAAATAAAGCGCGTGTCAGGAAAATGATAACAAAAGTGTACGTAATTCTATTTCAGTAAATTATATTTTAACCGAGCGCGCCCAATTAAAGTGCTTTTACCCACTGAAAAACGAAAATAAAAATCGGATTTAGTTTTTTCGATATAATTTTTCTGGCTGTTCACCGAATGTTCCATATATGTAACACTATTTTCAATTAAAAAAATTCAAAAACAATTTTAATTGGTTGAAAAAATTAAAATTAAATTTTTTCGTTTCTAAATAATTTTTTTCGGACGAAAAAAACTAATTCTCATTTTCTCAGTCAATTCAAACTTTTTTTGAATTTTTTAAATTGAAAATAGTATTATATGGAACATTCGGTCAAGATCCGGAAGATTTTAATTATAATAAAGGAATAATTTTGGAATTATATCGAAAACAGTGAACCTGATTTTCTTTTTCGTTTTTTAACGGGTAAAGCGCTTTAACATTGATTTGTTTATAAAATGTTTAAAGTTATAATTTGCGAATCATTTTTTTTTTAATTTCATACCAAATAGACTTTATTTGAAGAATTAATCAATTTATCGACGCACCAAACTTTATTTTGTGTAACATTTCCAATTCAGCTGAATTTTATGCATCCTTTTAACTCAATAATTTGATTTAATGTTTTATTTCATTAGAATCTTACTTTGGTGGAACCTATCGATAAAGACTTTGCGATAGAGATGCGGATGTGTTTGTCAAGAAAGAAGCACAAACCAGTTAAACTTAAGTTTATTCAAATAATTTTTGGCCCCATCATGTTGACGTCGCCGGTTGCAAATGAAAAAGGCTTTGACATGTTCTTCATAGATAAAATCGGGCGACTAAACTATTCAAATATCAAACTATTTGAAGAAACGATTTTGACCAAATCCCCTTTATGGGACGAAGCGCCAGCAAAAGAAAGAAAAGTTTAATACTTCAAGCTGCCACGACGGCTCGTCTGAAAGCGGCTCAACCTAAAAGTGCTTGCACTTCTGTTTTTTTATGGCATAATGTTCCCTAAGGTCTAATGAATAAGATAAAAGTTTTTTTGAAATCATCCACCGACCAGTTTTCATTTTCGCGGCTCAACCCAAAAGTGCTTGCACTTCTGTTTTTTTTATAACACCATGTTCCCTAAGGTCTTATGAATAAGATAAAAGTTTTTTTGAAATCATCCACCGACCAGTTTTCATTTTCGCGCCAAAATTCAAAAATACCAAAAAAATGATTTTTTGGTCTGAAAAAGTGAAATATCTTATGTTTTATGAAAAGTTGTAGTGGTTCCTCTACAATACCGCTAAACTGCGCGGTTCTAATTTGATGTCTCGGAAACCACTAACATCTACTTGGTTTTTCACTGACTCCAATTAATTAAACACAATCACCATTTATAATAATAAATAATAATAATTTTATTTTATTTTAATTATAAGTTTTATTTTATATTTTCAAAATTTTATACAAAATTTAGTGTGTATATAATCTCCATAAGATGGTCACCGCAATAATAATATTTTTTCGTTTTTTTTAATTCATACCTTTATTGTTTATCCATTATCATTATTGCGATGATGATAGAGATACATACATGAGTTATACAATATTTATTTCTTATTCTAAATAAATGAATCAAATATACATAATATAATTAGAGAGAAATACTGAACAAGAATTTAATTTCCGTCATTCTATCCATTGTAGCAAGCGATATGGCATACTGGAACACATTGTATGTTATGTCCATAACAATCTCTCATTCGTTTTTGTCAATCCTTTTAAAGATTTGAATTTTTATATTTTTGTTTGATCGAACTTATTCAACAATAGGGTGCAACTGGGCATGAATAAAGCACTTGTTGATTGCACCATATCACTCACCCTGCAGATATAGCTTTATACGGGAATATTTTACTTAAAATTGCCATGTCGTCTATTTAATATTTGCGATGACGAAGGCATTAATTTTATTTCGTCCGTTACGTACGCTGGTTTTAGTCGGTCGATGGCGATTGATTCATTTTTACCTTTGTAATCAACAACGAAATATTTGCGGAATCTTCGCTTAACTAAAAATGGCCCTTTATATGGTGGTGTTAATCCTGTTTTAACTTTGTCCACCCGGACGAAAACGTGGTCGCAGTCCGTTAAATCCTTTGGAATGTAAACGTTGTCCTGAGGGCTATTCCGCGTGTCTTTGGGAACGACGTTGCGCATCGACTCACGTAATTGTTCGACCAGTGAAGTTGTATCAGTCGATAACGCAGGATTGGGATGCATTACGAGTTCTTTTGGGACCTTAAGCGGTTGTCCGTAGACAAGATCAGCAGGAGTGCATCCGCAAGATCAGTTTTAATCGAAGTTCTTATTCCAAGAAGAATGAATGGGAGTTCTTCACTCCAATTAGGGCAATTTGATCTAGCATACAAAGAGGCTTTTAAATGGCGATGTAGACGTTCTACCATACCATTTGCCTGTGGGTGATATGTCGTTGTCCGTATTCTGTGAGAACCCAACACTTTGGTAAGTTCTTTGAAAAGATTGCTTTCAAATTGACTGCCTTGGTCAGTCGTGATTTCGAGTGGGACGCCAAATCTCGAAATGTACTGGTCAACGAAAGCTCTAACTACGGTGGAAGCTCTCATATCAGCCAGAGGTAATGCTTCTGGCCAGCGCGTAAATCTGTCAATTATCGTAAGAATGTAGAAATTTCCGTTTGATGGAGGTAATGGTCGGACCAAATCTAAATGAATATGTTCAAACCTGCCAGAAGGAATATTAAAATGACCATGTTCTGAACGTGTGTGTCGATTAACTTTCGACTTCTGGCAAGGAATGCAAGTTTTGGACCAGTACCCCGTATCTACATTCATACCTGGCCAGAAATATTTTGATGCAATTATTTTGCGTGTTGCACGAACCCCTGGGTGAGAAAGACCGTGAAGCATTTCAAAAATACTTCGGCGCATTTCGTTAGGAATATAAGGAAGGACGTTTTACGTTGATTGACGTTTCACACCAAATATCTAAGCCTGAACCAAAATCAGGTAACCTCTCCAGTTTGCGTTTCGCGCAGCGCAGGTTTTGACTGTCTGCTATTAGTGACCTAAGCTCGTCGTCCGATTGTTGGAGAGAGACTAATTTGTCTAGATCGAGCGCGGTATGACAAATAGCGGCAATTTGAACTTCTTGTGGTCGTGACAAAGTATCTGCCACCACATTGCTGTCACCTTTGGCGTACCTTATGTCACTTGTAAATTGCTTGATGTAGTCGAGCTGACGACTCTGGCGAGGACTACGTTCTGACTTAGATGAGATTGCGGTAGTCAGTGGTTTGTGATCAGTGTTGATGAAAAATATTCTGCCCTCGACAAAACACCGGAAGTGCTTAATGGCATAATATATAGCCAGAAGCTCCCTATCGAAAGCTGAATACTTCTGTTCGGGAGGGGAAAGCTTCTTAGAGAAGAAGGAAAGAGGTTTCCAACTTCTATCATAAAGTTGTTCCAATACAGCCCCCACAGCAATACTTGAAGCATCAATGCTGATGCGCAGTTGTCCGTGATCCACAGGATGCGTGAGAAGAGTAGCCCGAGCGAGGGCAGCTTTAACTGCATTTAAATCCGCTTCGCAATCATGTGGCCATGAAAATGGGTTTCTCTTGTTGACTTTTCCAAGTTTACTGAGATGGCTATGTATTGGAGCTAAATGTTCGGCTAAGTGAGGGATAAAACGATGATAATAATTAATCATGCCTACAAAACGTTGCACTTGCCTGATAGAGGTTGGTTGAGGAAAGGATTGTATTGCCACGATTCGATCCGCAGATGGTTTTATGCCATCCTTGGTGATTTCGTGGCTAAGGAAATTAATGGAAGCTGCACCGAATTCACACTTAGAAGGTTTGATTGTTAAACCAAATTCGTTTAATCTTTCGAATAGAATATTTAAGTGCTCGCGGTGCTCAGATTCGTTTTTGCTTGAGACTAAAATGTCGTCGATGTAAACATAAACGAAATCAATACCTTTCGTTACCTCGTCCATTAAACGTTGAAACGTTTGTGCCGCGTTTCTAAGGCCGTATGGCATTCTAGTGAACTCGTAAAGTCCAAACGGTGTAGTAATGGCCGTCTTGTAGATGTCCTCCGCATTAACCGGAATCTGATGATAAGCACGCACGAGATCTATTTTTGAAAAGACGGTGCAGCCTTGCAGGTTGAGAGAAAAATTGTGGATGTGGGGGAGAGGATATCTATCTGATACCGTAATCGCATTAAGTCGACGGTAGTCTCCACAAGGTCGCCAGTCGTTGCTGTCACGTTTTGGCACTAAGTGCAAAGGTGGAGCAGCGCTGGAAGAACTTTGTCTGCACAACCCCAATTGTAACATATACTCAAATTCAGTTCTCGCTATTTTGTGTTTTTCACAGTCCAAACGTCTTGGACGTGAAAATGGTAAGTGACCTTCTGTGACGATATGGTGCACTTCACTGTGCTTCACAGGGAGGTCATAGCGAGGATCTTTTGTCAGGTACGGATATTGACGGAGAAGTTCGCCGTATGGCCCATCAATGGTAAATAGACGTGGTATTAATCAGTGATAACCATGGTATCTATTATGCTGACAGACAGTTTCGTACATGTGTCTATCAGACGCTTGTGTTTTAGATCGACAACTAATCCAAACTTTACAAGAAAATCGGCCCCAATTATTGGTTTAGTGACTGAAGCTACTACAAACGGATGTCGATACTCACGACGCAAACCCAAATCTATGTGTAATAGTCGGGTGCCGTAAGTACTAATTTTAGAACCGTTTGCTGCCACTAAACGGCTTTCAGAATCGTTCAGAAGATTTTTGAAATGGATTTTGGGTACGACGGAAACATCTGCGCCAGTGTCGATCAGAAAACGCAATTTTGTTTTAGGGCATCTAATGGTAAGGCGACGATTTTGAAATGTCCCATCGCTCGTCGCTTGTACTATGGGACGTGTTAGTTTTCCAGATAGGATTTAGCCTGTGCGTTCGGCTTTTGGGCAAATGTGCAACCTCCGCATTTTTTGGCTCGATTTCCAAATTTTCGATGGTACCAGCATAACCAGTAACCACTTCTTTGGCTAGATTCATTGCGGGATTTAGAGCGATGGTTGTCTCTACTATTCGATCGCTGTCTGGATCGTGACCTGTTATTAAATTCTCGATTGAATCTGGACGTTAGTTGGTCAATCGATTTTTGGAGATTAGCAAGGGTGATTTCTGTTTGACTTAGCGTTTTTGGTTGTTTCGAAGGTTTCGATTCCACGGTATTGCAATTGAAATTAGGCTTATTTATTTCAAGTATTCGATCTGCGAATTTTATTAATTCATTGATATTATCAGCCTCGCGTATTGCAACTATCGATCTTATCGAATCTGGAAATCGACCTAACCAAAGAGTTTTTAAAAGCTGAGCATTTACAGCAGTCGAGCTACCTGCTTTCTCTTCAAGATGTCTGTAGAAGTCAGATGGCGTGAAGTCTCCCATATCAGTTGATTTAAGCAGGGTTTCAATTCTCCCTTGCTCTGACATGGAACGCCGTTTAATAACTTCATCCCTGAGTGTGTCGTATTTATTGATATCCGGTGGATTGCGAACTATGCTTGCTACCGAAGCTATGACATCCACCGGTAGATGGTAAGTTTAACTACGAGATCTAAGACGCAAAATCCCTATCAGTGCTATTTGTGCCAGATTGCTCGAAGTAATGTGATATCCATGCAACTTTTGAACAAAAATAATTCGGCTGACGGGAAATGCATCAAACGTTGTTCCAAATGTTTTATCGATCCCAAACGAGGAACACCTCATAAATGCACCAAAACTGCCCAAGTTGGCACGTGGAGGAAACTCCATGAAATTATTCATAAATCCGAATCACAGCCGATTTCTTGAAAATCAAAACAAAATTTAATCTTAGTACAAAGACTACTTCTGATATAGCGACCGTTTTGAGAGTTGCTACCAAAAAGCGGGTGATAATTGAGCCAGGATTGAAAAAAAGCCTGGAACAGAAGAATGGCCAGGTAAGAAGTTTCTTTTGTGCTAAGACAATAGATTTTGTAACCATCAAAGCTCGAATGAGCACACCAATCCAATGTCCCATAGTTTACTGCCATACTCTTAAAGATTTTCTTTCTCATATCGAGAAACAGCGGGATATTAGAAATCAGCACTTAAAATTTGAAATTGACGGTGGCGGTGGTTTTTTGAAGGTGTGCCTGTCTGTTCAAGATGATTCAACTAAAATTTGTCAACAGGAGAAAAAACGTCAAAAGTATGATGAGATGGCGTGTTTGCTTAAGCTTTTGCTGAGTCAGGCGTTAAGAAAATCGTTATTCTTGCTATTGTCAAATCGGCTCAAGAGAATTATGAAAACGTGTCAGCAATATGGAAAATATTGAAAATTGAGGATTTTTCTGGTACGATAGCGACTGATCTCAAATTAGCCAATATTCTGACGAGGATTATGTCTCATTTATCTACGTACCCTTGTACATGGTGTCTTTGTGAAAGCAAAAATTTGGAGCACGTCGGACCTAGGCGAACTGTGGGAAACTCAACCTTATATTTTGAAGCTTGGAGAAACGCTGGCGGATCGATAATGAAAAATGCGAGAAATTTCAAAACCTGTATCAATCCTCCAGTTTTTTCAGCTGAGGACGATAAAAAGATTCTTGACATTATTCCTCCTCCAGAACTACATCTAATGCTTGGTGTGGTTAATAAAATAGTCAGTCATATGCAAGATGAATTTGCTACTGAAACAATAGAATGGATCAACCTATGCAATGTTCAAAGAGAATTTAGTCAAGGAGGTACCAAATTCAATGACAATTCATATAGAACATTATGGAAAAAAGTCGATAGTCTCCGATCGTTTTGATCCATTGATTGTTTGAAATATGTGGAAACACTGAAGGATTTTGATCGTGTAGTTCACAATTGTTTTTGGAATCAAATTAAATGATTGTCACACTAAAAGTACATGCAGTATTTTATCATATAGAAGATTTTTGTGAAGGCCATAGAAGAGGGTTGGGGTTTTACAGTGAACAGGCCATGGAGACAGTGCATTTTGATATCAAGACAATGTGAAACAAATATCAAGTTTCTGAAAACCCAGATTATAATGATAAATTAATGAGAGCTGTAATTCAATATAATAATTATCACATATAATTTATTGAATCAAACTTGAATTATTGTTACTGAAATAAAGGTTTTAGTTCTTCTCGACTTTCATGAGTTTTGATTTGTTTGAAATAATTCATTATATCCCCACGTATGTGTTTAGAAGACATCTGTCGACAAAGAGAGAAATAATTCGCAAATTAGCAACCTTTTGACCTGTACTTTTCTGCATTCTCTTCCTGAGACTTTCCCTTTCTGCATTCTTTCCCTGAGATTTCACTTTTTCAGAACAAAAAACCGTTTTTTTGGTTCCAATTTTCTAATTTTGACTTTTATCTTATTTGTTAGACCTTAGAGAACATAATGCCATTTAAAAAAACAGAAGTGCAAGCACTTTTGGGTTGAGCCGCGTTCAGACGAGCCGTGCTGCCATATAACGAAATACTTAATTATTGAACAATAACTTTAGGCTGGCTAAGTGATACTCCTATAAAATAAAAAAAATAATTTGTTTAAGTTTTAAAATTTATAACATCAAATTCAAATAAAAAACATTTTGTTCATTAAAATAAATCTCATATAACAACCGTAAATATACACGGCATAGTATAATATAATAAAGCTTTCAGTGATGCAAACAAAAATAATAATGAAAAGCTTAAAATATATTTTCACAGACAATACAATTAAATTTTTTGAAAAATAAAGAACTGTGAAACATGTACATAAATATGAATAAAAACGGTAGCAGATTAATAATAGCAACAACACCAAGTCTATAAATCAATAAAAGCTTCCAAATAAAAAAATAAACAGTTGATTGAAAATTAAGTTTTTGTTTGCAGGAAATTCATCAATAAAAGTTTTTGTTTTGTTAAACTTCACGATAAAAAATTATTTAAATTCTGCACTGTTGTTTTGCCGAACCGTATAAGAATATCGGAAGTTCACAAAATAAAGATAAAGACTACACAGAGACGAAGAAGGAAGGCCAAGAACAATAATAAAAAAAGCAAAAAATTAAATATTCTGTTTTTGAAATTATTTTAATTTTAATTTTCTGCTCTTTTTCTGATTAAATACAAGAAAAGTTGGTTTAATTTTTTTGTTCCTTCTTTTTTGCATAACCTCATTTCTAGACTATGAGTGGATAACAAGAAATGTTAAATAAAAATTGTGAAAAGTTTTTCTTGTTGAAAGAAAACAAATAAGTTTTTCTTTAAAGGAATGGAAAAAATCACAAATTTTTTATTTTTTTTTGGTTTGTGCAATTTTTGTGGGGTGTTGGTGTTGGTTAGTGGTAGTTATCCGTACTTTGAGCAACTTGGCAGCTTTAACAATTCAGTGTGGAGAAAATTAATAGAGACATCAAAATGTTTGTGTTAAATTGGATAAGTTTTTTTTTTTTTTTTGTGTGTGTTCGACATTATATAAATGAATATTGTTGTTTAAAGAATAATTTTTATTATTAAGGTTGTTTTAAAAAGATAATCAACATTTTTATAAAGTGTGTGGTCGAAAATAGCAAACAAAATTAAAAGTTAAGCACATATTTTTGTTCTATTTAAATTATCGTACCATTATTTAACGAGACTTGGGGTGATAAAATGCCATTAAGGTAATTAAAGACCTGCCTAAAATAAAGGAAATGTACAAAGCATTTATATTTATATTGCTATAACACTCAGCCATAATTAAAACTCGAAAGCTTTAATTATAATTTAGAAACGTAACATTTTAAAAAAACATGTTCAATAAATTATTTATGTAGTTCTAATCACAAGTTTTTCAGTTCATTATACTCGACCAGTTCTCATTGCGTGCAAGTAATA